>CAIGRQ010112896.1:0-19441 GCA_903798375.1 Fraxinus sp. D2006-0159 | reverse complement strand
TTTGAAATATCATTTCCCGTAGCTGTTCAACATCATCCACGTTGATAGGTTTATGGAAATCACACAACAATACACAAGCATCCTCCACTACAGGTTTCCCGACTTTATTACATACATTACTACACCCTGTAAGCTCTCCTTTACATACATTCATCATATCTACACCAACTCCAACAAGAGGTCTACTCCTTTGTTCACTCCTATCTCCTCTATGCCTCCTTCGTTCCATCTCATCCCTTTCATACTCATCTTCACCCCATTCACTATCAATCTCATGGTCTTCCATCCTAGGAACTCGTCTACCCGCCCTTCTATCGTGAGGTACATCCGCTGGTTGTTCCCTACTAAGATTTATCATCGAAGCATTCAATTGCTCCATCCTTGCTCCCATAACCATCAACAACCGTTCAAACCTATCCATCCTATCATCTTACAAATTGGTCTGATTACCGTTCCTGCTGGAATTTAACCCTTCCATGTCTGACATTCTCTCAATTTCTGCCTCACCTCAAACCTATCCATCCTATCATCCTGCAAATTGGTCTGATTACCGTTCATGCTGGAATTTGAACTTTCCATATCTGACATTCTCTCAACTTCTGCCTCACCAATTTTCACTCGAAATCACTCAATTGGCTTTTACCCTCTTATAATCTCACCCTCTGCCTTTTACCACTCAATGCTTTCACCAAGTGTTTCCAAAGGCAACAATGAACTCATTGGATCAAACTTGTGACTTCAAAAACTGAATGTGTGGATGGTTGTGACTTAAGAGGAGTATAGAAATTTTGGAATGACAATGGGAAGAACACAAGAACAAATTGGATGACAATGAGAAAACATAAGATAATTTCAACTATAAATTTGACTCAAATTGGATGATAAGAACAAGCTGATGATCTGACGTTTGTAGAATGTTGGTAGTAAATCAATCAAACAAAACCTCGATTTTTTTTTCTGTATAGATGAACATTACCGTACGTGAACATTAGTTTTTTGGGTAATTGGCGCAAAACGTCCCTACCTATGATGGGTATTGTGGAAAACGTCCCTACGTTTGATTTTTTGGTGCAGAACGTCCATACCTTTGCATTTTCTTGCGTAAAACGTCCTTTTCACCAATTTTTAACATAAAATGACCATTATACCCTTCTCTATAAATAAAAATAAATAAATAAATAAAGAATAAATTGCATTCTCCTCCTAAACTTTTTTAAAAATATAAATGAGATTTTCGGCTCCAGTGCTCACACTTATGGTCACAGACACCTACTAACACCTTCCACACATCCAGATTAAACTGTACGTGGTTGCAATTCATCCATACCATGTCTCAAGCACGCTCAATTTCTGTTTGAAAACTCTCATGTCGCGATGGTCGCGACTTCGCCAACGAAGAAATCTATTTCCGGCGCTGTCCGATGCACTAATGGAAAGGGACCACCTGGAATAGGTTCGTCCTCACCTGTCGCTCATATTCCAGTAATAGGTCTTCACCAATTGCATTAAAATCACGTTCGATTGCTGGCTGCCATTAGAGATCTATGCGAAAAACTAGGGTTCTTGGTGAGGGATGATTTGCGATTTTTTTATTATTAGTTTTAATAGAGAAGGTTTTGAGATTGGATAATTTGGTGAAGGTTTGGATGATTTGATATTTGCTTAAAATTTTGGACTCATTTACATTTTTAAAAAAGCTTAGAAGGAGATTGCAATTTATTCTTTATTTATTTATTTATTTTTATTTATAGAGGGTATAATGGTCATTTTATGTTAAAAATGGGTGAAAAGGACGTTTTGCGCAAAAAAATACAAAGGTAGGGACGTTCTGTACCAAAAAATCAAACGTAGGGATGTTTTTCACAATACCCGTCATAGGTAGGGACGTTTTGCGCCAATTACCCTAGTTTTTTTTTCACGGATGAACAGTAACTTTTTTTTAACACAGGATTATACTACCAACAAGAAATTTATGAATCTAGGAATTGGAAATGAAGAACGATACAAGAACACGAGAAACTAGGGAAAAGATGAAATTTACTAACTCAACAAGAAAATAAAGGATATGACCTGATAGAATTGGAGCCAAAGCTCTGATACTAACTGATGCGAACCCCGTATCAACTATGATTACGAAACCCACAACTAGATTGATACGGAACCCAAGAATGCCAATTAGATCCGATTTTGAACTTGAAACAAATGAAGTAAACTAAAAAACCCAACGATAATAAAGATGCGTTGGACCCCTTGACTACACAATAAAGAACCCACGATCCGATAATTTGAACACTTCAAGAGTTAGATCTTGATAAGTTTGATTTGTTGTTCAATTGAAGAACAAGTAAAAGCAATAGCCTCTCCAAAATAATGAATTGTCAAAAGTCTCCCCTTTACAATGAAAGATGAAACCTATTTATACACTAAAGTATGGAAAAACCCTAAAAAGTATGAAATAATCCTGAAATATCTTGCCTAAATTACTAGAGTTCGTAATATATTATAATTCTATCAATATATGGAAACATAGGGCGCAACTATGCTTCTTGTGGGCACAGGGAAACTCCTAGCCTCGGTAAAAAATACATTTGAAGCTTCCAGTTGGTACAAGGGCACCTACTTGGGTGCAGGGGCGTCAGTACCTCCTGCTCTGTCTTCAGCCGTCCAGATTGGTTTCGGCATGTTTATGTGCTATTGCAAGCCTAAAAGTGTAATTTTCCCACGTATCCTTGTGTAGAATTTCATGATGATTCCGAATTGTACTCATGGGAGAAAATTCGACAACCGAGCTAAAAGTTATGCCCTTTTTTATCTACGGTGCACGTTTTTCTCATATACCTTTCAAATCTTGAATCCAACTCACCAAACTTGATTCCGACTTCCCAATGCAACATGAAACTTGTTCCTTGGCATGTTGTCTTCGTCATTTTGTACTTTGTTGCTCGATCCCTTGATGACATGGCTTCTTTGGCTTGATTTGAACCCCGACTCTTTTCCGGACTCGACCTTGACTTCTTTTCAATGCACTCCGAATCTTCGACCCTTTGGAGCTTGGTCCAGATCACATCAATATTTTAATATATTCAACATTTGTAGTAAAATTTATTATGCAACAAGTGGTGTTTGTAATTAAATTTATTTTGCAACATAGAGATTTTATCACATAATCATTTGTGCAACGATGTATAGTTGTTGCCTAATTTATTTCGTGTTTATTTATATATGTCGCATATTTTATTCGAACATATAAAACTATTACGCAAATTATTTTGCGACAACGAATATTTATTTATGTGTGTTCGAAAAGATGTTTTTATTCACACATAGAATAATGCAAAGCCCCATTTCTTTTAGACATTTAGTTTCTAAAACTAACCCCTAACTTGAGACTTTTACCTCTTCGTCGTCTCATTGGTCTAATATAATCCACACAAGAAAATTTCATGCACGGAACAACCCCTACTCATCTCAATGTTCTCTTGTAACAGCTCAACCACCTCCAAACTATTCTGAAAATGGACTATGGTTTAGTACATCAGAGGTTATTCAGGTTTATTTACTAAATAATGAACCAAATCACCAACTCAAATATGTCAACATGAGTATTGTGTAATAAAAAATTCAAGTTTAGCAATCACAAGCTTTGATTATTCTAATAGTGCACTATTTTCATCATTTACAGTTCACACCTAGTCTAATATTCACATCATTGTCGGCAAAGTTATAAAACCCACACAAGCACACAAAATTCCAAATTCATGCTCAAAAATAAACAATTAAAACCTGAAATTAACTTATAGAAAAGTGCACATAAGACTAAATAATTTTATGTAGATTTATATTAATCAGATTTTTTTTTCAGACGATCAAACAAAAACTGTAGTTACATGATGAATGAAATATTCTCACCCCCAAACTTATACAGAACATTGTCCTCAACGTTTAAAGAATAACAAAATGCAACTTAACATCACATAAAGCTAAGCACAATTTCACAAAAGATAAATAACAAAGGGTTAGGGATACTTTCTTAACCAATGTAGATGTGAATTTGAAGATGATGGAGGAAAGAAGTATGGACTTGGCATAGACTCCTTGTGTCCTATGAAGACGATGAATAACCAAAATTGTTAAAAATTATATAAACTCGAAAAAGAAATTCCTAATCTAATGCATAATGCGAAATAAATAAAAGGGAAGATTGTTGGGTTGCCTCCCAACCGGCACTAAGTTATAGTCTATAGCTTGACTTTACTTCGATAGGTTCATGGTGGTTCAAATCGAAGAATTTAACCAGTGCACTCTATGCAATTTCCAGCTTTTTGTCCTCTTTTAGCTCTCCAAACTTCAAATTCTACGTTCTCGTCTCTACCCGAAAATCCTCCAAAGTTCGATTTTCTCTTCTGACAACTTTGTTAAAGGGAGAGTTCGTCTTCATTAATACACTGACACTCATCGAGGGCTGATGATTGTTTAGGTGGATTATATAGTTTAAACACTTCTTGCTCCTCAACTATCCTCAATATTAGCTCTCATTTCTCCATATTACCTGTTGCCAGGAATGGTCTCCCCAATATTATTGGAATATTTATATCTTCTTCTATGTCTAGAATGAGAAAATCTGCTGGGAAGATGAATTTCTCCACTTTAATCAGCACATCTTCTATAATACCTCGTGGTTGGGTAAGGGATCGATTCGCAAGTTGCTGAGTCACCGTTGTTGCTTTAGCCTCTCCCAAACCGAGTTTTCTAAAAATAGAAAGTGGCATCAAGTTAATACTTACACCAGTATCACATAAAGCATTAAAAGTACCAGCATTTCCAATTGAAACATGTAAGGTAAAACTCCCTAGATCCTTGAGCTTGAGAGGTAATTTATTTTGTAATCTTACACTACTATCCTTTGTTAGTGCCACGATTTCAAATTCTGGAAGCTTTTTCTTCTTTGATATCATGTCCTTAAAAACCTTGCATAGCTTGGAATTTGTCTTATGGCATCTATGAATGGGATATTAATGTGGAGTTTCCTTAATACATCCAGAAATTTCTCAAACTGTTGGTCTAGTTGGTGTCTCTTCAACCTTTGTGGGAATAGAATAGGAGGCTCGTAAGGTTTGATAGGAACGGTTACCTTAACCCTGCCTTCATCGTCTATTCAGTCTATTCCATTTACGTCTCATCTGAAGAAGGTATTATTTCCTTACTCACGCTTGATATGTAATTTCGGTAATTACACTCCACTTCTGGTGATAATTGCTTTCACGGACAAATCCTCAACTCTTTTATTTCCCAACATACTTATGGCTATTACCTTCTCTTTGGGATTAGTTTCATATTACTTGGCAAGGTACCTGGTGCTCTGTTTGTCATAGAAAGTGCCATATGCCCAATAATGAGTTTATCTTCACAGATAAGGATGAATAAGCATTCACCTTGTATACACCTGGTGCTTACTTTTGAACAACCCGTTCAAAAGCCCACATTTCTATAGTAGTCTCCACTATTTCAAATAGTTTCAAGGCGACATAATGGTTCTTGTTGATAATGAACCATTTGATAAAGAATCTACCTTACTTTTGAATGATGGAAACAATCTTGCATAAAAATATTGGACTTGGAGACCTTTGCTAATACCGTGATGAGGACACTTTCTTAGCATGTTAATGAAGCGATTCCAAGCTTCATCAAATGATTTTGATTCACCTTGATGGAAGATTGAGATGTCATGCTTCACTTTCACAATTTTGGTCGGTGGAAAGAACTTTGTGCAGAATTTCTTAGCTAAGTCGTTCCAGGTGCTGATGCTGGCAATAGGTTGAGAATCCAACCACTCCAGTGCTTTATCACGTATTGTATGTGAGAACAGCCATAGTCTGATAGCATCATTTGAGATACCCTGATATCTGAAGTGTTACATCTCCAAGAATCGAGAGATGTGAGTATATAGGTTTTCTTCATCTCTACCGTAAAAATGATGTCTATTCTAAAATATATGTATAATGTTGGTCTTCAACTAGAAGTGAGGTTGCCCAAACAGAGGATAAGCGATGGTGGATTGACTCCGAATGATTTGCGGTGTCATGAAGTCCCCTACCAGCACGTTTTCCTCATCAATAATTTCCTCTTCGTTGACTTGGACCACTTGTTCATTTTGCACATTAGCCATTTTTTGTACTACTTTTGCTTCTCTATGCCTACGATGGACGGTGCGTTCGATTTTTGAATCAATTGGAATAAAGTCATCGTCAAGCAACCTTCGCACACAAGACCGGAAGAGGAATCAAAAGTAGCACTTAGGTAAATTAATAAATTAAAACTAATGTTCGAATTAGTATCAAGATCAATAAAATTAAACTAAATTCAATCCCTTGTAACGGCGCCAAAAACTTGTTCATGAAAATATGTTTCAAATTAAAATCACCACAAGTGTACGTTTCGTTAACAAGTAGTAAAATGGATTTTTGAGTCCAAGTATCGTTCTCACATGGGTTTATTAGTTCTTATTCTAATTATCTTGACCTTAAGTGAAACAAAAAAAGAAAAGTGTTTGTGTTGATGAAATTATATGTAAATTAATGATGAATAAGAAAGTATGAACGAATTAATTAACTAAGTGCAAATTGGATATAATATGATTTAGGGTGTTTTATAATATGTGATGAATGTACTAAGGTCACGAATTCCTAAGTATTAACCTTTTTAACCATAGTTTCACATCTTGACTCACGATTGGAAATATTCATAAATCAATGTTCCTAAATTATTCAACAATCTCTCTTTCGAGTGAAGTTAAACATATTCTCATATATGACCCAACTATATTTCTATGATAGAGGCAAATACACAAGAACGCATGAGTTTTTATGAATACTTAAAGATTTACATAAGGCATAGCGATGTATTTCTATTCCCTATCGGATCCAATGACGATTTATATATGTTGAATTTATTTCCCTTCTCTCGAATGCATGAAATAAATCACCAAATTCACATAATTATCGTGCACTATAATTATGGAGAAAATAAGATCATATAAATCAATCAAATATTCTAAAACATGTTTTTGATGTCAAGAATGTAAAACTAAGAATTAAAAATCATAATGCAAAGTTCATTGTTCCCTAGTAAAGAATTAATCTAACCTAGAATGGTAGAGAGAAGAAAATTAGAAAAATAAGTGAAGAACGACATCACCAAATTGAATTTTGAATTAAATCTTCACGTCGTGGTGTTGTTCTCCTCGTTCTTACCTCTTTTTCTCTCTAAAAACCTTCATAAAACTTATCTCCCCTTGGTCTAGATGGTCCTAGGATTAAATACACGACCCAAGATTTGTTTCCATAGGTGGTTGGATCAAAATAGGAAACCAGAATTTTTGCCAAAAATTCCTTCTATGTGACCGCATTATAATACCCTATGCGACCGTATAGATTAACTATTCCCTGAAGACGCCTATGCGACCGCATAGGTGTTAACACTATTCGACTGCATAGTTTTAAGAAACTTTTATTTTTTGCATTTTGGTCCTCGAACTTCGTCTCACCTATCTCAACATCTTTTTCCACGTTATCATCCTCCAATGTGTTATTCCAAAGCTCAATTGATCCTCGATATCTTCACATCATCAATTTCCCTTCGGAGTCATCTTTTGATTATTTGCAACTTTGTCCCTGAACTTTGGTTTATTCTCATTTTAGCCCCTTTTTTCCATTTTTCTCTTAATTTCCATCGTATTAATCATTGTTGTCCTACAAAACACAATTTACATCGAATTAAGCTATATTCAACATATTTATTAACAATTATCCATATTTGTGGCCTATAATATGTGTGTAAAACACACTTATCAACTTCCTCAAACTTGAAATATTATTTGTTCTCAAACAAACTATAACTAATATATGGTTAGATAGCCTATTGTGTCTCAGGATTGGAACTTAGTAACAAAAAAAAGAACAACTACAACAGTGCAAAATCTATCAACCTCCACATGTTACATGCATAACTTGAAGTGTATATGTGTGAAAACTCATGTAGGCATATTAAGATCATGATTAGCTCATCACCCGATCCATATTAGTCCAATATTTCCTCACTTCGCTTGAGAGATACATGCACCCCCAAACTTAATCTTTTCGCTCAATTATCTCGGGATGTGGTCTAAAGTTAAATCCATTTACATCTACTTCTTACCGTTTCTTAGTTTGAATGGATCAAACTATTACAAGTTCACACTTTAAGAAGTAGAGATTCTCCTATTTGTGATTACTTCGACATCTAAGATTAAATTAAGTTACTCACCTCGTATTGGAGATATAATTCTATTAACCAAACGTCTGGGGCTTAATCAATGCAATTCATACATATATGTATGTATGCTATTCATCAAAATTTTTTTGTAACATCTTCTTATTTGCTTTCTATATAACCCTTATAACGAGCTTTAAGCCGATGACTCCCAAATAAGATGACCATAGGGCACCGGGTTTTAAAGCCTTGTAGGCTTAATCATTCGCGTTATACAGGCTCGAAAATATGTTTTTATTCACTCATAGATTAGTTCAATGCCCATTTTCTTTTAGAAATTCATTTTCTAAAACTACCCCCTAACTTGAGACTTTTACCTCGTCATCATCTCATTGGTTTAAGATAATCCACACAAGAAAATTTCATACACGGAACAACCCCTACTCATCTCAATGTTCTCTTGCAACAACTCAACCACCTCCAAACTATTCTGAAAATGGACAACGGTTTAGTACAACAAAGGTTATCAGGTTTTTTTTACTATGTTCAACTATTTTCTAAATAATGAACCAAATCACCAACCAAACATGTCAACATAAGTATTGTGCAATAAAAATGTCAAGTTTAGCAATCACAAGCTTTGATTAATCTAATAGTGCACTATTTTCATCATTCACAGTTTACACCTAGTCCAATATTCACATCATGGTCGGCAAAGTTATAAAACCCACACAAGCACACAAAACTCTAAATTAATGCTAAAAAATAAACAACTAAAAACTGAAAGTAACTAATAGAAAAGTGCACAAAAGACTAAAATTTTTTTATATAGATTTATTTTAATTAGAATTTTTTTTTCACATGATCAAACAAAAACTGTAGTAACTTGATGAATGAAATATTCCCACCCCCAAACTTTTACAAAATATTGTCCTCAATGTTTACAGAATAACAAAATGCAACTTAACATCAAATAAAGCTAAGGACAATATCACAAAAGATAATATTGTCCTCAATGTTTAAAGAATAACAAAATGCAACTTAACATCACATAAAGCTAAGGACAATTTCACAAAAGATAAAGAACAAGGGGCTAGGAAAGTAAAATAGATGTGAATTTGAAGATGATGGATGAAAGAAATATGGCCCTTGCATAGACTCCTTGTGTCCTGTAAAGATGATGAATAACCAAAATTGTTAAAAATTATATAAACTTGAAATAGAAATTCTAATCTAATGCATAATGCGAAATAAATAAAAGGGAAGAATTGTTGGGTTGTCTTCCTATCAGCGCAAAGTTATAGTTTATAGCTCGACTTTACTTCGGTAGGTTCATGGTGGTTCAAATCAAAGAATTTCACCAGTGCACTCATCTCTACCCAGAAATCCTCCAAACTTCGATTTTCTCTTCTGACAACTTTGTTAAAGGTAGAGCTCATCTTCATTAATACACTGACACTCGTCGAGGGCTGATGGTTGTTTAGTGGATTATATAGTTTAAACACTTCTTGCTCCTCATCTACCCTCAATAGTAGCTCTCCTTTCTCCATATCAATCAAAGTTTAACCTGTTGCTAGGAATGGTCTCCCCAAGATTATTGGAATATTTATGTCTTCTTCTATGTCTAGAATGAAGAAGTCTGCTGGAAAGATGAATTTCTCCACTTTAATTAGCACATCTTCTATAATCCCTCATGGTTGGGTAAGGGATCTACCAGCTAGTTGTAGAGTCACCATTGTTGCTTTAGCCTCTCCCAAGCTAAGTTTCCTAAAAGTAGAAAGTGGCATCAAGTTAATACTTACACCAGTATCACATAAAGCATTAAAAGTACCAGTGTTTCCAATTGAAACAGGTAAGGTGAAACTCCCTAGATCCTTGAGCTTAAGAGGCAATTTCTTTTGTAATCTTGCACTGCTCTCTTCTATTAGTGCCATGGTTTCAAATTCTGGAAGTTTTTTCTTCTTTGATATGATTACCTTCAAAAACCTTGCGTAGCTTGGAACTTGTCTTTTTGTGTCTCTGAACGGGATATTAATGTAGAGTTTCCGTAGTACATCCATAAATTTCGCAAACTATTGATCGAGCTGGTATATCTTCAACCTTTGTGGGAATAGAATTGGAGGCTCGTAAGGTTTGATAGGAACGGTTACTTTAACCCGTGGTGTATCTGAACTCTCTTTAGTAGATGCCTCTATCATGTGTTCAGTCTGTTTCACTTGCTCCTCATCTGAAGAAGGTAGTGTTTCCTTAATCACACTCAGTCGCTTGATATGTGATTCCGATAATTGCACTCCACTTCTGGTGGTGATTATTTTCACATATAGAGCCTCAACTCTTTTATTTCCCATCATACTTATGGCTATTACTGTCTCTTTGGGATTAGTCTCAGTATTACTTGGCAGGGTACCTGGTGCTCTGTTCATCATACAAAGTACCATATACCCAACTTGAGTCTCCAGATTTTTAATAGCAGAACTCTGATCTTGGAGAGTTGTTTCAGTTTCCTCATGAACTGAGTGTTAGCATCCATGTATTGATTTGTTTTCTCCATAAATTTCTAGAACATGTCTTCCAGTTGAAATTTCTTCTCCTACTGCTGAAATTGATCATGCGACCTATTCTGATTCTAATTAGCCCACGAAAAATTTGGGTGTTTTCTCCAACCGGGTTGTAGGTATCTGAATGTGGATTATTCTGTTGATGTTGTCACCATTGAGCAAAATCCACTTGTTCCATCCCTTCTGCTAGAATAGGACAATTTGTTGTGTTATGGTCATCTACATACTCTCAACAACTTGGCTGTTTGGCTTGTGCAACATTAGTTGTTTGTGATATACTCTCCCCCTTATGAAATAATGAGTCTATCTTCGCAGATAAGGCTGAGTAAGTATCCACCTCTATACACCTGGCGCTTTCCTTTGAACAACCCGTTCAAAAACCTACATTGATGTAGTAGTCACCACCGTTTCGAATAGTTTCAAGGAGTCATCACTGGTTCTTGTTGATAATGAACTATTTGATGAAGAATCCACCACACTTTTGAATGATGGAAGCAATCCTGCATAAAAATATTAGACCTGGAGTCCTTTACTAATACCGTGATGAGGACACTTCCTTAGCACGTTTCTTGAAGTCATTCCAAGCTTCATCAAAGGATTCTGATTCACCTTGAAGGTAGATTGAGATGTCATACTTCAATTTCACAATTTTGGACGGTGGAAAGAACTTTGTGCAGAATTTCTGAGCTAAGTCGTTCCAGGTGTTTATCCTGGCAATAGGTTGAGAATCTGTAACGCCCCAAATTTTAATGTCTTAAACCTTGGGGTGTTACCATTGTCGTTTCGTAAACATAATTGAAGCGGAAAAATTAACATTTGGAAAATTTAAACTTTAATAAATAAGAAACTTCATAACGTCCAATTAAATCGTTCCATAACATTAACTCAAAACTTTAAGCGTTCAATAGCAATTTAAGAAATAATAACCTCTAAACATAAATAAAATTACTGATGAATTCCTTGAAATTGTTTTATTCGGCAGTCCGCGCACCATTCCGCCACCATCCACGTTGAACCAATCTATCCTGAGGAGTTAAAATTGAAGGAATGAGTATTTTAAAAACACTCAGTAGGATACGTGCGTCCAAACAATAAAATAATTCTTAAACATAAATCTATAACATTCATACCATCATTTCATCAAGAACAATCGGAGATCAATCGAAAGCTCTAGCATTTGAGAAAACCCGAAGGAGATCTCACATTTCATTTCATTGGGACCCGAAGGTCAATTAGCATTTCGTGAGATAAATCATGTAAAAGAAATCAAACTATTGGAAGGACATAAACACTTGCACGTAGTATCCTACCTTTTTAGATGAATGTTGAAAGACAGAAACCCGAATTCACGTTCCAACTTTATGCTAAATTCCTCTGCCCCTCGTACGCCTTGTGGGTTCTATAATTTCTGGTGATTGATGTGACCTTTCGTATGGTATTTATAGTTGAAAAATAGTTGGAGTTTGGAAACAATTAAAATAGAGGTGCCGTGTCCCATTTGAAATTGACAGAGAAGTTACAATAAAAGAGGTATCTACTTATCTAGGTCAAAGGCTTCAATGGGTATACATGTGGATAGAAGACTGACACCTTCATTGGAAATTGAGGATTTTATTGGAAGAAGGAAAGGTATTCTTAATCAAATAGGATGGTAATGGACATTTATCAAAATCAAATTATGATTTTATTCAATAATACACGGGAATCAATTGGAGAAGATAAACGTGGTTATTATATATATATATATACAGTACAATACACGTGTAATTGGGAGAAGATGTGATTAAATCTTTTCAAGAAAATAAGATAACTGTGGTAAAATCAAACTTATTCTAATTTGATAAGCATGAATTATTTGTTTTGTTAAAAGCATCTGTATAAAACTGGGATACTTTAATATCGTGATAGAAAATAGAATGTATCGCATATAAACACAAATTCCAGTGGATGCACGTGTGACACAAAGTGTAAGTCGGTTGAAGGAAACCAAAGTTGATATGGTTAAACCTTTTTCAAATTTGGTTAAACGTGATTATCTAATATACTATTAGTTTCTTTTACTAATTATCTTATTAAATAATAAAAATATACATATTAAATAAGTTTTCTTTAAAGTTAAATAACTTGGGCTTAACATATTCAAACTTACATTTTCTTGAGCCCAATAAACATTATTTAATGCGAGCTACAAAATGAGCCCAAAGTTGACATACTTTTGATCACTCCAATAAAAGTTAAATATTTGACCCATTTAAAACATAAAACTTTATTTTTAGTCCTCAACTTTCAAAATAATATATATAGAACATATAATTTTTATTCTAAAATTTCGGGGTGTTACAGAATCCAACCACTCTAGTACTTTATCACGTAATGTATGTGGGAATAGCCGTAGTCTGATAGCATCATCTGAGATACCCTGATATTCGAAGTGTTAACACATCTCCAAGAATCGAGAGACGTAATTATGTGGGTTTTCTTCAAATCTTCCATAAAACTGATGTCATTAATAGGTGTATAACATTGGTCTTCAACTAGAAGTTAGGCTGCCCAAACGGAGGATAAGCGATGGTGGATTGACTCTAAATGATTTGCGGTGTCATGAAGTCCCTAACCAGTACGTTTTCCTCGTTAATAATCTCCTCTTCGTTGACTGGGACCACTTGTTCATTTTGCGCATCAGCCATTTGTTATACTGCTCTTGCTTTCCTTTGCCTACGATGGATGGTACGTTTGATTTCTGGATCAGCTAGAATCAAGTCACCGTCAATCGACCTTCACACACAAGAACTGAAAAGGAACAAAAAATAGCACTTACGTAAATTAATAAAACTAAAAATTACTAACTAAAACAAAAATAATTAATGATAAAGCTATTGTTCAAATTAGTGTCAAGATAAATAAAATCAAACTAAATTGAATCCCTAGCAATGGCGCCAATAACTTTTTCATGAAAATATGTTTCGAATTAAAATCACCGCAAGTGTACGTTTCCTTAACAAGTAGTAAAATGAATTTTTGAGTCCAAGTATCGTTTCCATAGGGGTTTATTAATTCTTATTCTAATTATCTTGACCTTAACCAAAACAATTAAAGGAAAGTGTTTGTGTTGATGAAATTATATGTGAATTAATGACAAATATGCAAGTATGAACGAATTAATTAACTAGATGCAAATTGGATATAAATATGATTTCTTGTGTTTTATAATATGTGATGAATGTACTAAGGTCACGAATGCCTAAGCATTAATCTTTTTAGTCATAGTTTCACACCTTGACACATGATTGGAAATATTGACAAATCAATGTTCCTAAATTATTCAACAATCTATCTCGAGTAAAGTTAAACATATTCTCATATATGACCCAACTATATTTCTATGATGGATGCAAATATACAAGAATGCATAAGTTTTTATGAACTCTCAAAGATTTACATAAGGCATAGTAGTGTATTTCTATCCCCTATGATGATTTATATATGTCGAATTTATTTCCCTTCTCTCGAATGCATGAAATAAATTACCAAATTCACATAATTATTGTGCACTATAATCATGGAGAAAATAAGATCTTATAAATCATTCAAATATTCCAAAACTTTTTTTTGATGTCAAGAATGTAAGACAAAGAATTAAAAATTATAATACAAAGTTCATCGTTCCCTAGTACAGAGTTAATCTAACCTAGCATTGTGAAGAGATGAAAATCATAAAAATAAGCTAAGAACGACATCTCCAAATTGATTCTTGAATTAAATCTTCGCATCGTGGTGTTGTTCTCCTCGTTCTTGCCTCTTTTTCTGTCTAAAAATCTTCATAAAACTCCTCTCCCCTAGTTCTGGACGGCCCTAGCGTTTAAATATACGACCCAAGATTTGTTTCCATATGTGGTTGAATCAAAATAGGAAACCAGAATTTTCGTCAAAAATTCCTTCTATGCGACCACATAGAATAACTAAAATTTTCCCTAAGATTCCCTGAAGACACCTATGCGACCGCATAGGTGTCAACACTATTCGGCCGCATAGTGTTAAGACACTTTCATTTTCTGCGTTTTGGTCTTCGAACTTCGTCTCGCCTATCTCAACCTCTTTTTCCACGTCATCTTCCTCCAATGTGTTATTCTAAAGCTCAATTGATCCTCGATATCTTCATATCTTCAATTCTCCTTCTGGGTCATCGTTTGATTAATTGCATCTTGGTCCCTGAACTTTGGTTTCTTCTCTTTTTAGCCCCATTTTTCCATTTTTCTCCTAATTTCGATCGTATTCATCATTGTTGTCCTGTAAAACATAATTTACATCATATTCAACATATTTATTAACAATTATTCATATTTGTGGCCCACAATAAGTGTGTAAAATGCACTTATCAATTAACAAAGAGAAACTGTTGCTATAAAAGTTACAAAATTTTGTCATTAAAAATAGCTAAATGGACCAAAATTTTAATAATTGAAAATAACAAATCACCCTCTTTTGTATTACATAACATAACACTAGTGTTACAAAAACTAACAGATTTCACGACAAAAAAATGTTGTCGCAAAAATTGAGATTTTGTTGCAAAAGTAATTTAGCGGCGACAATATGTTTGTTGCATGAATTGTTGCGCTATAAGAGTCAAGAAATGTGTTCTGCGATGAGTTTTGGCCGTTTATCGCATTAACAAAATCATGACACTATTCGTTTAACGTGAAAAATACGGAATAGCAACACAATATTTGTAACCATAATATCGTTGCAAATATATATATGTCGTGAAAAATTAAAAGGGCGACAAGTCAGTCTGTCGCAACGAATATTCCAATAAATGTTTTACGACAAATATGTTTATTGCGAATGCTGAATCACGAAATGTATTATGCGACAACTTTCAGCCATTCATCGCATTAACAAAATCGCAACACTATTTGTTTGACGCAAAAAAAAAAAATAGCAACACAATATTTGTAGCCATAACGTCGTCACAATGCATATATGTCGCGGAAAAAAAAAAGGATCGACAAGACAATTTGTCTTAACGATTACTCCAATAAAGCTTTTACGAGAAAAAATGTTTGTTGCAAATATTCTTTTAAAGATGTTATTTTTTCTACCTATTTTATTTTGTGGCAATATATGCTTGTAGTAATAAATATTTAATAAGAAGTAATGTTTGTCGTGAAATATGTTTTACAATGTTTTTGATACGTCGCATAATATATTTTAATATATTCAACATTTGTAGTAAAAGTTATTATGTAACAAGTGGTGTTTGTAATTAATTTTTTTTCGCAACATAGAGAGTTTATCGCACTATCATTTGTGCAACGATGTATAGTTGTTGCCTAATTTATTTCGTGTTTGTTTATATATGTCGTATTTTATTCCAACATATTATTACGCAAATTATTTTGCGATAACGAATATTTATTTATTTGTCAAGTTGTGCTCGTGATTAAATTTATTTCGAAACAAAAAAGTTTGTCGCTTCAACGATGTACGATTGTCACCCAATTTATTCTATTTTTATTTATGTAGGTCGGAGATTCTATTTCAAACATTTCAATTTCTTTCTTCACAATAAAGTTAATATGGTACACATTTATATGAAAACGTAACTTCATTAAAAATAAATTGTGTCTTTATGAAAAGAATTTGTCAATATACAATCATTAAAATATTAATGATGTCAAAATCGATAAAAAAAAAATGATATTAGTGTCAACCAGATAAATATAGACCAAGATACTATTTACAAACTTGGTTATCTCAAAACCAAAACAAATAAAAATAAAGTATAATACTAGTAATTTCAAGGTTGAACTACTTAGGATAGTTCCCCAAACTTGAAAACTAGAAAATAGAACTAGAAATATTAAACCACAACTATAGAAGAGAAAGAAAAAAAGGCCATGTCACGAGAAGAACCAGGGTTTTCATTTCCACTAAACAATAAAAGAATGAATAACATTTCTGCAAACTTAAACCGATCCACAAACTAGTAAAATTTTCGCATGAATTATGATTATGAACTAAAATAAACTAACCGCCAGAAGGGAAAAAGGGAATCCATAACAAACTATCAAATAAAAAATTGGAAAAAGGAAACTAAAAATTATCTCAAATTGTGCATATCCTCTGAGTACATAGAAAGTGAGAAAAGAATTGACTTGCTGGAGATGAGATTCCGATGCTGCATCTCTAAGTGACATGAATGAGAGATTTCTTGCTAAAAAGATTAATGGGAATTTTAGCAAAATGTGTTTGCGTATATAAAAAAATGAATTATGAGGGAAGTGGTAATATTTTCTTTTGAATTTATAAAAAAATAAATTTATTTTACATGATATATATTATTTCAAACAGAGATTAATTACTAAAGATGCACAAGGAAAAATAAACCTTTATTATGAGACTCATTACAGTGAAAAGGCAAGGTGGGTAAACGATGAAGCACGAACAAGATACATAAGTATATTAACAATTTATTCATCTTTATTGACATTTTTTTATATATTCTGTTATTAATATATATCCCCCCTTCTTTCTTTACTTATATATATTAGATAATGCTTCAGATTAAAGAGCAACCTGTTCCAGGGGGATTTGAGGCCCCTACTGAACTTGAGATTATGCAGGAGGTTTTAGGAAAATCTAGATGTCACATTAAAGGACTTGGACATGGTCCAAAGCCTGCCTCAAGCCACTCTATTCATTTGACAACGATTGATACTAAGTCAATAGCCATTCGAGAGAAAATACAGAAGCAAGAGCAATAATTATTAGATATACATGTCAGACTTTCTCAATTTGAGACGCTAATGCATAAGTTCGTATCGTGTCAAGTTTGGCATGTCTCCACAACAATCTAAACCATCAACAATATTCAGCATGTCGCTGCCTGCTGATAATGTATGAATTATGATTTGTTTATTTATTTCGTAACCAAATGTGGCATCTGTAAGACCTGGGTCCCACTCAACAGGCTATCCCGATCGTTAGATCGACGACGTACTGTCCCCACTGTACCAACATGGGTCTTTTCAGCATACTTTGTCCTCACTCTCATGCTTCCCGAGAAAGCTTCCCAGGGGGTTACCCATCATGGAATTGCTCCAAGCCAAGCACGCTTAACTGTGGAGTTTTTAACGATGGGCTTTCGGAAAAGAAGGTGCACCTTGCTGGTATGAGTAGTACCTATCAAATCTTTTTAAGCTTTCCTGATCTGGGTATTACAATCACTCCTTGTTAGACTCGCGACGTCCTCGTCGCGCTTGATCCATCTAAGTATCCGTTGCCAGGCATTGGAAGTTGGGGGGATTAAAATTATACATTTATTAAATTCAATTTTTATTTGGGTCAAATATTTAAATATTGATAGAGTAATGAGAAAAATATTAATATTGTACTCATTAGATGGCTCGTAATTAGTTATGCATATTAGGCTCGAGAAAAAGTTAATTAGGATGAACGAGGCCCAAGTTATCGAGGTAGAAAGATATCGTCGTAAATTGTTAATTTATTTAAGTTAATGTGTTAGGAGGTGACACGTGTAGTGAGGTTGTGGTTAAATTATTAATTGGTTCTCTTTGTTAAATAAAGATTTTGTATAAAGAAATAAAAATAAAAAGAAAGAATAAAAAAATAAAAAGAATATGTAAGTCAACCACGTGTTCAGATAATTGAAAAGGTATTAGTTATTTTTTTTTAATACTAATTTATTGTCTTGATTTTAGGAATTTAGTAATGATTGCAAGCTATTTTTGATGGATGGGAAAGGAAGAAACAATTGCTTGCATAGATTACCGGGATTGTGATTTATTATGCGTAAAACATGGTATCTTACATATTTTAGGCCAATTTACCTTTAACAGTCTTATATACCATGCAAATGAAATCATTTATCTACCTAAAGAGGAAAAGAAAATAAAGAGAAGAAGAAGAAGAAGAAGAAGAAGAGTCATAGAAACGGGCAGCAAGTAGAAAATAAAAGTTGGGAACATGATTTCTTACTTTATCTTCCAACCNGAGATCTTTTCAGAAGGAAACACATGATATTTGGTAGATTTTTAGGTCTCTTTCCCCTTTTAACTTTAAATAGCAATAAACTTTATTTACCTTAAAGAGAAAAAAAAAGGAGAAGATAAATACGTTTTATTGTGGTTGCAAGCAAAAATTAAAGTTTTGGGAATGTGGATTTCTTGTTTTCTCTTCCAACCATTTCTTTTATCAAACGAGATAGGATTACGATGTGCAAGTGATATTATTCCGTTTAAATGATTTATTTTCTTGTTGATAAATATTATGCTAATAAAAGTTATGATATGAATTTTTCCATCCGCTATCAAAGATATGATATGTTATGAGCTCTTACTGGTTTCTATGATATGACGATATGATATTTTTTGAGACATGATTTAAATATTTTATTCGAAATTGCACCATTAATTCGTGTCCTATTGAGTATTCTTATATACTCACCCAATTTTTCCTACCTCGTAGATTAGATCGGGTCGTTGGATGGCGGACGATGAGGTGCAGTCGTGGTACCACGATTTATGAGACAATAAAATAATTCGGTGTAACAAATGCAAAACTTTATTTTTATGTTAATTCAGTAATTTCTTAGTTTTAGCTCATAAGGATCT
>CAIGRQ010112862.1:0-12491 GCA_903798375.1 Fraxinus sp. D2006-0159 | reverse complement strand
TTTATAAAAATTGTCCATTAAAGGGAAAAAGATTTACAATTGTTCATAGAATTTGTTTTCGTTGCCAAAATTTTTTTAAAAAAAAGGGGCTGGAAAACCATTTCCCACCAAAATCATGGAAAAATAAATTCCTCAAAAACCAAGAATTGTGCACGTGTGAGCCAAAATGTGAAAATTCAATTGGCCAATCAAACATGTCATTTGTGTGTAAATAGAATTTGTTTTCCATTTTTCATAAAAAAACCACCTCAATCAAACATAGCCTTACAGTTATATGCATCACTTTTAATAAATGGATAGGAATAAAATTTTGAATCCAAGTTTTTTTTGTCTGTACTATGTTCACTATATCTTCTAAATGCTTAAATGTTAGAAATTGAGTGCTATAATCTTTTATTTTTGTCTTCAATAAA
The DNA here is from genome assembly GCA_903798375.1 of Fraxinus sp. D2006-0159. Taxonomy (NCBI): domain Eukaryota; kingdom Viridiplantae; phylum Streptophyta; class Magnoliopsida; order Lamiales; family Oleaceae; genus Fraxinus; species Fraxinus sp. D2006-0159. The sequence continues at coordinate 12,078 of CAIGRQ010112862.1, read as the reverse complement.
TAAATAAATAAATAATGTTGATGGTTCAAGGGCTAATAATCTTAAACGTCGAGGATCGTGACTACGATTTTTTTTCCTATGATTATAAATTCCTAAGAAAGAAATCATTCTTGAAATCTNCTAATAATCTTAAACGTTGAGGATCGTGACTACGATTTTTTTCCTATGATTATAAATTCCTAAGAAAATATAATGCCAAGAAAGAAATCATTCTTGAAATCTCAGTTTTACCAAGAACTAGAAGACACATTATCAAGCCGATTTCTTGCTTTTTCCGTAAGGAACAAAACGGTTGATAGCATTCAAGTTAGTTAGAAACAAGAAGCTTTCAATACAATTGGCCTTGAATAAATATCAACCAACCCTACATATAGATACATTAATTATGATTTTGAGTTCTTTGACTAGACACGTGGATCTACATATTTCTTTATTAATAAAATTGCATGATAGTCCTCCATCAATTTTCGTCGATCAATATATTGTTCTCATTTTCGGCACTCAAGTCCGTAAAGATTTTTTTTTTTTGAATGATCTATAAAACTGAATTTAATTATATTGAGTACTCGAGTTTGATAAGAAAATATTATATTGGAATACTAGTGATTGAATCATTCTGCATTCTTTCCTTCCTTTTTTTCGATAGTTATGTACTGCGCAAAGTATTATCGTTAATTTTTTCGTTGACGTAGGAATTCGTAGTATCTATTCATGAGTGCTCACTGAATAAATCTCGTTTCATGTACAATAGCTCGCAAATCACATAGGAGAGATAAACCGCACTAGACAAGTCCAGTGTGTTGGCAGGAAATTCGAACTTGTGACATTCGATCTCCACGTTCACCTACTTCACCAACTCGATCACCCCGAAGGGTTAAGTATTACCGTTATTTTTATTTGTAAAATGACTGCTTGTGTTGATTATATTTTTCTTGTGTCGTCGTTTTTTCTTGGATAGTTATTTTTATGTGTAAAATGAGTACAAATTATTTTTTTGTAACCATGAATTAAATGGCTTAAATATTATATTAGGTGTGTTAAATGAGTAAGTCGGTTAGTTTTGTACTATTTTCTATAAAAATATGGTCCAGCCGAGCCCAGTGGTCATTGACCTGCTAACCATCGATATTGCAGTTCATATCCTTATAATCTACTTTTATTTTTTTTTTTGATAATTTAATTCGATTTAAAATTAAGCCACACTGCACATTCTCATCGTTATATTTACAAATTCCTCAATTAAATTGTTTAGAAAATACTAAAAATAATATATGAGTAAAATTTGGTGTCGTAGTTTAAGTCTATTTCGACTACGTCAAATTATTTTGGTGATTTTTTTATTTTTAGCCTTTTTTTCGTGATAAATCAAGCCAGCCAAACTAATCCTCATGGATTGTTATGAAATGCAGTACGATCCATTCAATATAATGTATGATGATCGTTGAATTGATAAAAACTGAACTAGAGTGGTTTCCATTCGAATTTTTATTTTTTATTAGATTGAATCATGCTGCGATTCATTTTAACACCATTATATTACATAATTGAAGTCGAATTTAGTAAGAATAAAACTCAATATATTATTCTTTTATTATAATTTATGGAGCACATTAAAAATTAGAATATATATATAAAGGTCAATCGAAATGCAAGACAAGCATTGATTGATGGCATTGGCAGGAATGAAAACAAATATCAACGGCTGAAAATATAATCACGTGTATTAATTAAAAATATATATATAATCTGTGGAAATTTATCTTGAAGTCATCCAACTTATAATTTTGTTTCATGTTGGTCTCTCAAATTTAATTCATTTCAATGTAATCACACAACATTTTTTGTTTAAATTTTACAATTCCATCTATAACCTTTACCGAAAACTGTGGAATTTACATTCTAGCCAACAGAATTCATGATACAATTTATACATTTGGCAAAATTACTTGGGTGATTAAATACACATAAAATTCAAGTTCAGTGACCAACCTGAAATAAACCTGTAACTTAGGTGACCATTTTAATAATTTTTGAAATATTAATTCTTAGCATTTTTTACATTGAATGATCACCTATCCGTTTTGATTTGACTTATAATTAAAATTTAAACGAATATTAATTCTCACCAAATTAAATGTTTAATGACCATTTAGTTATATCATTAATACCCCCACTTAGCTGTTTATTTTCAACTCTTAAGAGCATTTTCTGAGGGATTTCTTATTTATAAAGAATATCTTGGTAATAATCGAGAATATTTTTAAATTCAAGGAGAAAAAATCTTTATCGCTTTAACAAACTCTTTATTTTATCTTTTACAACATTCATTTATTACTTTTTCTTTATTTTTCAATATATATTTGAAATATTAACAGCTAAAATATTCAATATAGTATGAATAAGTGAAATATTGAACCTTGTAATTTTATTAAATACAATTTTGATAAATAAAAAAAAATACTAATAGAGAATCGAACTCTCTCTACTTTAAAAAAATTAAAATAAAGAATTACTTGGAGTTTAGATTTAAAATTCGACTCTTTAAAATAAAAAGCATGTTGGTTTAAAGAGTCTTGTAAAAATGCTCTAACATTGGAGAATTAATGTAGCAACCCTACATTACACAATCAAATTTATCCTTGTATCAATACTACTTGTACACACGGCCTAGCCGACCGCCCCTCTTCTGATACTTGTGACCAAGGATTTTAACGGGTCATGTCAACTAAATTATTTGAAAATTTCCAAGCTCGATTCATCCCATTAATTTTTTTCTTTGGCTTATATGGCGTGCAATAGAGCGGGTCGTGATCCTACATAGTGAGCCAACTTGAATAGCTCGCAGATCAATCTCGCAAGCTAACAAGCATAGGATTTCTTGACTTGGTCGATTTGTCCCTCGACTCGCCAAAGAAGTGAGCCAAGATGCACATGACACAAGTCGACAAGTGGCTTGCACTTGTTACCATCCTTACTTATTAGTCATCACTGTCTTTATTACTTCATGTTTTCCATCTCTTGCTCCCTCACATTCCTTTCTTCACCATCACCTTGTTCATTTTCACATTATCATTCCATATTGGACCAGGCCCAGGCGCCCTCCCCCCCAATAGGGGGTCGTCACTTGTCGATTCGATAATCCATTAGGTAAATTATTAGATACAAGTAGAATTTTTCATATTGTTTTACAGAATTAAGTGATCAAAAAGATTAAATCAAATATTTCAAAAAATCTGAAAGACGAAAAAAAATTGTATTATTATTACTGAACAGTTATATAAAATACTAGACATACGAAAATAAACAATCAAACATTTCTAATACAATATTTGCAGGATTATTATTGATGTAAGGCAACAATCGTTTGTGAAATCTTGTATCTCTATCTATAATTGGTTGTGACCAAGAAATCATCGATTTTTCTTGGTGGACCAGGAATGCTATGCCCGACTCATTAATTTATCCGGTAAATTAGTAGAAGCTCATCAATTTTGTTAATGAAAATCATACTTTAATAAAATGTCTATCCCATGTAGAGTTCTAAAAAGCTCACGTATTAACAGCCTAAACTTGAAGTTAGAGTAAAACGTCTCGCTTCGCTTTTAGACTTTTTTTTTTTAATTCCTAAACGGTTATTTTTTTTCTTTCGTCTTCCCTACTTCCCTACGCACGTTTTATTAGCTTTTTTTTCTTTTTTTTAAAAAAAATCTTTTATTTGACTTTAGTTTATTAATTTCTTTATTTTTAAAAAAAAATCATTTGACTTTAATTTCAATTTTTAAAATTATTTAATACGTACAAAAGTAAAAAAAAAAATGATTTTATCTAAATAGTTAAATAAGATTTAAGTTATAGTGCTATTTACATTTTGTAATTATGATTTTGAAACTCGTTTATTTTGTTGCAAACTCCGAAAACCTATATAAAGTTCTTATATATTTATTAAGTTGGTTTTGTCTAGTTGAAACCTAAAACTAGGAATTCTAGTTTTTGTATTTCGAAACCTTAAAATTTTTATTATTGATTAATAGTAGGAATTATTAAGTAAATAATATTTTATAATTTTAGATGTTTGATGTGTATTATTTTTATCATTAAAAATTTTAAAATATAAAATAAGAAAACGTTTTTTAACGCCTAAACTTGTTGAAGTTCGTAAAGTTTGAAACTTTGTCTTAACAGACTAATTATGTTTTCCGCTTTCTAGAACACCAATCTCGTTAAGAAAGAGAGAAAAATTCACGCGAGAAATGAATCTCTCATGAGGGTATTCTCGTCACTACACAATTATTAAAGTTCGCATTCAATATCGCTCCATGTCCTCCCCATTCTGTTCTTCCACCTCGTTAAAACCTCATATTGAGGGATATATAGAGAGAGAGAGACGTATACAGATTGGAACAGGAGAAGGGACGCTAAGCTTGAAGAGTTCGTTAATGGCGACTGGATGGATGAAATCATTGAATTGCAAGTTAAAAGCATCAGACGACGTCGTTGAGAATCACCACCTCCGCAGTAACCACCACCATAACAGCACCAAAATTCACCACCACCACCAGTACCACCGGTTAACGACCTCCACCAACTGCAGAAACTCCTCCACCAAAGACACATTAACCAAATCCAAAAAACCCGTTTCAAGAAAACCCGAACCCGGTGCACACAATACCACCAATAGAACACGCACCACCGTCTCCACCCTGCATTCGCATGTTAAAGATTCGTTTTTTCCTGCTCTCACGGAGCTTCCGGTGGGGTATCCTTCACGTAATGTGGTGGAGATTATCTTTCATACAGGCTGGGGGCCGAAGGATTTCTCTGGTGAGATTGAAACAATTTTTAAAGTGCAGAATTTGGCCCGGACTGTGACCCGGTTTGAGGAGTATAGAGAGATGGTGAAATCTAAGGCGAGTTCTGGATGTGGTGCCGCCGTCGGCGATGACCATGCGCGTTGCGTTGCTGATGGGAATGAAGTGATGAGGTTCTACTGCTTGGGACCCACCAACGGCGGCGCGTATGACTCGGGTGGTGGCGCTTGGTCATTTAACGGTGGGAAAGGCTCGGCGATTTGTACATTTTCGGGGAGTGGTGAGGCTCATGAGAGTGCCGGGGGTGGCAGGGGAAGGCGGGCCATGTTAGTATGCCGAGTTATAGCTGGTCGGATTGGGAAGCAACACGGGTTTGACTCGGTGCTGGAAGGGCGAGATAGGTACGACTCGTTGAGTAGGGAGAATGGCGAGTTACTGGTGTTTGATACACGTGCCTTATTGCCTTGTTTTCTCATTATCTACAAATTGTAAAAATATATTCGAGTTATGATTTGCATTTTCTCTTTTTTTCTTGACTTTTTCTTCTCTAATTTGATTATTTTATTTTTCTACAAATTTTGTGGGTAATTATAGAAGATTATCATAATCTTTGTCTGCATTTTTTCTTTAAAAATAAAATTAAAAACATTTTTCCTCTCTTCATTATTTGAGTTTTTTTTTTTCTAATATTATTATTTACGAGGTACAAATTAGAATGAAGAAGTAATAATATCAACTACTATTGACATCAAATCTTCATTCGACAATTGTCATTGCTTAGAAAAAAAAAATGAATATAATCAAGAATGATTGGACAGATGAACATGAGAAATTAGGTAGTAAACTGTGGTCAGTCTTGGCTCTTGGGTTTATTTGAATTTCCAATTAAAATTATTATTTTCTAATTTTTTTTGTCTTGCACAAATCAAATGGTAAGACCATCTCCAATCGTGCGTGAAAATTTAAGCTTAGTACAATTTTGTGTCGAATCTTGCAGAAAATTGAAAATCATATACAATCCATTACATCAAAAATTGCACCAAATGAATAATGTTTAATAATTTTTTTCATTCTTAGCGATTTACTTATCTAAAAAATATTTATTTATTAAACTTACTACTACATAAATTACTGAATAAATAATTACGTTAACGAAAATGCTGAATACATTAATAAATTTAAATAATTTGGTACAATAATAATAATAATAATAATAATAATAATAATAATTTGTTGTATACTAATGTCACAAATACCCTTACCAAAAATTTGGTTAAACATGGGAAAGAGGGGCGAAAACGACATTAATCATTTTAGTACAAAATGGTGTTATTGAAAAGTGTTGCACCATTTGGGTTCAAATTATGGAGTTGAATTGGAGAGGGATTTCACCAAAATTATTATGTAAAATGGGGAAAAATGGTGCAAGGGTTGAAGATGCCCTCGCAATGCCACATACATACAACGAAATCCATGTGCCGCACACATACATATCATAAATCCTTGCCATATTTTCCCATACATATTCGAATAAAAGGAGTGTTGGTCTACATTGACCTCAAATATAGCACTTTTTCGATCCCAAAAAATGACTCAAACACGTGATCAACAGGGTTCTTCCACGTGAGCTCCTTCCTACACGAAGCAACACAACATTAGTCACTCGTAGCCTTTTTCGGTGGGAGTGGATGTGGTCGCGAGTACTTCGACGATAAAGTTAGTGAGTTTGTAGACAGAATTTGGGACGTCCGTCGATGATGTTCATCGGAATATAATGTTTTGTGGTGGTGTATGTGGGGATGATGATGATAATATAAGACTTGGTTTCTCCTCTCTTTTCAAGGACCAACACATTCCTATACTGCAAGTTTGGGTATTTATAGTGAAAGGGAACAAGAGAATAACCGTTGGATGTAGAACACGTGATCTTAAATCTAGGGCGAATCATCCTCTCCTAGGTGTTAATCTGTCAATCCATAGGTAAGTGATTCATTTAATACTTCATGACATTGTAAAGCGTTGACCGACATTTTGGAGTCTGACATACGTCCATCAATCAGTCCTAAGGATTTGATTCTTGAGATCTTTCCATGGAAGATCTTCTAGTACACAAGGTTGAAGTAGGAGTGTTAATTGTGTTTTGGATGTATCACTTCGGACTTAGTTTCAATTGCGACGAAGTGATGCAGAGTGCGGGCCTTTTCTTCTGCTAGGGGCGTCGGATGAAATCAGTTAGTCCGATTTGTGGCGGGAACAAAATCAGTTCGTCCCTATAGTTCATCCTCCACGTAGCGTATGAATTCAGTTTGACCATTGACGTGGTGATGACTTGGAAAAACCTACAATGCACTTCATTGTATATCATGACATGAATCTCTAAAGTGTATGTGAAATAGACCTAAGATCTATTTGGCAAAAGTTCTAATATTGTTTCGACATTTTGTATAACTTTTTTTAGAGGATTCTAATAAAAAAAAACATTTTTCAGAAAATTATCAAAACAAATTCAAAAGTAACTTCGTATGCATATTTGAATAAAAGGAGTGTCGGTCTACATTGACCTCAAATATAGCACTTTTTTTACCCCGAAAAATGTCCCAAAAACTTGATCAACAAGGTTCTTCCACGTGAGCTCCTTCTTGCACGAAGCAACACAACATTAGTCACTCGTAGCCTTTTCCAGTGGGAGTGGAAGTGGTGGTGAGTACTCCGACGATCAAGTTAGTGAGTTGGTAGACATAATTTGGGACGTCCGGCGATGATGTTCGTCGGAATATTATGTTTTGTGGTGGTGTATGTGGGGATGATGATAATATAAGACTTTGTGTTTCTCCTCTCTTTTCAAGGACCAACCTATTCCTATAGTGCAAGTGTGGGTATTTATAGTGAAAGGGAACAAGAGAATAACCGTTGAATGTCGAACACGTGATCTTAAATCTAGGGCGAATCATCCTCTCCTAGGTGTTAATCTGTCAATTCATAAGTAAGTGATTCATTTAATGCTTCATGACATTGTAAAGCGTTGATTGACATTTTGGTGTCTGACATACGTCCATCAATCAGTTCTAAGGATTTGATTCTTGAGATCTTTCCATGGAAGATCTTCTAGTACACATGGTTGAAGTAGGAGTGTTAATTGTGTTTTGGATGTATCACTTCAGACTTAGTTTCAATTGCGGCGAAGTGATGCAGAGTACGGGCCTTTTCATCTGCTAGGGGCGTCCGATTCGTGGCGGGGACAAAATCAGTTCGTCCCGGTAGTTCATCCTCCACGTAGCGTATGAATTCAGTTTGACCCTTGATGTGGCGATGACTTGGAAAAACCTGTAACGCACTTCATTGTATATCATGACATGAATCTCTAACGTGTATGTGAAATAGACCGAATATCCATTTGGCAAAAGTTTTACTATTGTTTCGACATTTTGTATAAATTTTTTTAGAGGATTCTAACCATACAAAACATTTTTAGAAAATTATCGAAACAAATTCAAAAGCACCTTATTAATTTTACAAGAAAAAAAATTTGATTTTTCAAAAGCCTTGCTAAACATGCCTTTAGAAAAAATTGTGATTAAACGTGAAATTGAGAAAAAAAAAATGAATTTTTTAAAAAATAAGAGTTCAGCTATTGAATTATCTTACTTAAATATAGAATCAACAGGAGAGAGACACCTTTATTTACTTATACTTTGTCAACAAATCCCTTTACGTACAATTTTTATAAATAGGTAAATAATCAGACTTGAGTTTAGCAAATATTATGTCATATATAAACCATGTCATGATATTTAAATCGATAACGAAATTTAGTAGTTAATAAAGATTGGAGTACGATGAGAAAAAGTTGGTTAGAACTAACAAGTAAGATGAAAACTAACGGGTTAAATTCATCAATGGCCATCCAACTTTATATTTAATGTCACAATGACGACTTTATTTGATTTTGTTTCACAATGACCACTAAACTTTATAATTAGTGTCACCTGACCATCCAATTTAATTTTATTTCATTATCGTCACTCAATTTCATATAATGTTTCATTATGATCACTCAACTTATTTTCACTAATTTTAAAAGGGGTAAAACGGTAACTTTGCATTATATATATAAAATATTTTTTTAGAAAAATAAATAAAATAAAAACTTATTTTAAAAAATATAACTTTAAAAAAAATAAAAAAAATTATATAAAATAAAATAAACACATATTTGAAAAAACCTTACTTAGAAAAATAAAATAAAAAGTTATTTTAAAAAAAATTCCTTAATAAAATAAAAAAGAATTTGTAAAAAAATGTTCCTTAAAAAATAAAATAAAAACTTATTTTAAAAAAAAAAGTTTTTAAAATTTTAAAAACATTTTCATTTTTTAAAATTTATTTTATATATATAACACAAAGTTACTATTTTATCCCTTTTAAAATTAATGAAAATGGTGAAAAGAAGTAGGGTCGTAATGGTGAAACGTTATACGAAATTGGGTGGTCGTGATGAAACGTTATATGAAATTGGGTAGCCATGGTAATAAAATATAAGATTAGTTGATCATGGTAAAACAAAATCACTTTAGTGACCATAATGACACTAAGTATAAAGTTGGATGACCACTGATAAATTTAACTCGAAAACTAATAGTTATTGAATATTTTAGCCTCTATTTGATACACATTCTTTCAAAATATATTCTTAAGTATAAAGTTGGATGACCATTGATGAATTTAACTCAAAAACTAATAGTTATTGAATATTTTAATCTATATTTGACACACATTCTTTTAAAATATATTTTTTCAAAATTCATTTCAATCCTTCCTTCTTCAATAATACATTCTTTATAGAAGCAATTCCCTTTTTTTTTTCTGACTAAATTTGGTACAAGTATTTTAGTTTAAGGAAAGCACAAGTGTAGGCTCTTGGATGCATACATATTGTTGGGCAATTATGATGCAATTGACATTTCTTCTTACATGACAGATGCTTTAAACTCGTACTTTGTACTAGATTTTGTTGCTTATATAGGTGACTTTTTTGCTACATTTACGGATAACATTTAATGATGTGTCAGTTAATTTTATGGATAATTCTCCATGTACATAATGGATTACAAGGCTCATGTGGAAGAAATCGGCCGTGAATATGAAGTGTGAAAAAGTCAAAAATTGTAAACTGCTAGCGGATGCACGACACCGTCAATTATGTAATATATTATGTAAATTTTTCAACATTTATTTAAATTAATGATCTCCATTTTTACACATAATTAGATGTCATCCGAAATGTATATATTGAATGTGCATTGACGCAAAACGTCCCTACCTTTGAAAGTTTTTGTGGAAAACGTCCTTACTTTTAATCTTTTACGCATAACGTTCATACCTTTACTTTTTCTTGCGCAAAACGTCATTTCGTCCACTTCCCGTTAGAATGCACCGTTAAATCAAATAAATTGGAATTTCTATTTTCCAAACTTAAGGGTAAAGGTAATGACGTTTTGCGCCAATTACACATTAATCATATATGTGAAAATAATGTTATTTAACACCACTGATATTTAACACCATTATAGATGACAACACTAGTGAAATTAAATTATAGGTTCATTGGATGAGTCATATAATTTCACCTTTAATTGAACTCATATATTGTCACATAGACTGGTGCTCTAGTATCACTGATACTAAGTTATTCTATATGTGAATATGAAGCATGCTAGGTGTAAAACCTAGTTTACAACTTGATATACAATGAGTTGGAAGAAATCCACATCATACATTTCAAGAACTTTTTTTTTAATCAATGGTGTGGATCCATAGACTTCATTAGTTGTTACAACTTGGTTGTACAACTAGAATAATTTATGCGAATATAGTTTGGTATCCTTGATATGATATAAAAATACTTATTGTGCATAACTATTTATATAATATTTTACGTAATGATGAAATGTCAAAATTTGAGTGAAAAAATTATTTGATTGATAAGATTTTGATTTAATTAAATTTCGTCACATCATCTATTGATGAATTATTATGTAAATTGTTGTGTTCATGTTGTACAACCCATGTGACATTTCATCTTATCTTGTTTTCATATTTTTATTTGAACTTGGAGATTGCCGTCTTTGTAGAAATGAAAGGATTGAATTTAACCCCAATAAAGCAATAGAACATATGAAACCTACTAAATGAGTATGTTATACTAAGGATGAGAAGTGAAACCTACTAATGAGTGTGTGTGTGTGTATATATATATATATATTTCACTCATTTTGACGAGCCGATATGCTAGCAAATTGTTGCTCGGTTGTTAGTGCTCGTCCCACTTCTTGCCCCCACCTCATATTGCAAAAGATGACAAATAAAAATTTTCAACGTTTCTTTTTAAACTAATTCAATTGTAAAAAACATACTATATAGACATATTTGGGAAGAAGAATTGAATAACATAAGACACTTTAGATAAGAAAAAAGAAGTTGCAATTTTTCAATACCTACTGCCCAATTTAGTCTAGCACTCATGGCCAACACACTCTAATAATTTAATTATTGTAACTAAAAGGAAACCTAGCAAGATTGCGTTGGTCTCGGAAAAAATCAATTTGAACAAAAAGCAGAGAACAAAATTTTAGGGTTTTGATTGTGTCCAATTCCCACTTCTTTGAGAGAATGATTGCTAATTGAGAAGAAATTGCCTCTCAAACCTTTTATTTAGGGAGGGAAGTATGGCGCAAGTCACCCCTTCTTATGTTAGGTGAAAAGGGAAGGGCTATGGGACGGTGAAGGGTCCCTTTTCTTGGTCATAATCTTCTCCTTTTTCATCTTAGTTACACGTATTTAAACGTTTGTCGAAGCTATAAACATTCAATTAACTGAAAAATTCATTATTTTAAAGATATACATAAGGAAATAAAAATTTAGTCCAATTTATGCTTAAAAGGCGAGGCAGCTCTTGATGCTACCAACGACAACCAGAGCATGGCGGGATATTTCAGATTTAGAGGCCCTCCGAGAGTATTGATTTTTGCTCATGATTGCATGTTTGTGATAGTGGAGGCCGATTGATATCCTTTGAGGTGGTTTAGGAGGTTCAAAGTACAAGATCATTGTTGGATAATGCTTTGATTACCTCAGACAATGTTTTGTTTCTCGTAGAAATGGGTTGTGATATTCTTCCTTCACTCCGTATGTAAGGGAATTACTATAATCTCGTATGGGAATAGTACATAAATCAGGTTTTTAAATATCATCATTTCAAAATTAAGGTTTG
>CAIGRQ010112859.1:0-20033 GCA_903798375.1 Fraxinus sp. D2006-0159 | reverse complement strand
GTAAAATTCTATTCAAGATAGAAATAGAATAATTTTTCCTCTTTTATCTTCACTTTTTGTGGTCGAAGAATCACAATAAGATATACAGATTATATTAATAGAGAATTTCTTAATGTTATATGCCCATATCAAAAACATTTAAGCTAAAAAATTCGGGCTTAATTGAAATCTTTTTATATTATGATGACTTGGTTGAAATTTTTATGTTTGGGGTATTTTAGGGAGTTTTTAATATTTTAAATCGTCAAAGGCCAAAAAGAAAATATGACCTCTTATTTGAGCCATTTGCACTTATTTGTCCAACTCTTCACTTAGAATTACAAAGGGCGAGCATATCACGTAAATCAACAGAATCTACAACAGATCGCCATTCCAAAAACATAGCCAACAAACATAAAAAGATCTAAATATCATAAACTAAATCAAATAAAAGACGGTAACGCTATTTACATGCACGATTTTTATATATTCATCCCCCTCTATATCCATCTCTATTAAAATATTTAAATTTTAAAAAATTACTATTTTTATCCACATCAAGTTACATTATTATCAGGGGCGAACACAGACTTTAAAGTTAGGGAGCACAATCGAACTTGAAAAGAAGTTAGAAAAAATCTTACAATCGAAAATTTACGTCCAAAAAAATCATACATTATGTAATTTTGCATCCGAAAATTTACATGAGATTTGACTTTTTTAGATGTAAAATTTCGAAATTTTTTGATGTATTCCATAAAATGATGAAAATTATATTGAGAAATTTGTATTGTAAAAAATAATAAAAGTTAATGAAATAATTGAATTTTTTTAAAAAAAAAATGCGAATTAGACGTCTTTCTTTAAGACTCACGTTTAACGTATTTTTAATTATTTTCGATATCTGTTTGGACTATTCGATATATCCATAATGTAGTTCTCGAAATAAATTTTGTGATGACATAAACAATTTGTAGATTCAATTAACGTACGATCGTATGAGAATGTTTAAAATTAGCATGTTATCGAAATTCAAATTTATTGTGATTTTGTCCGTCTTTGATGGAGATTAAAATCAAAATTTTTGTAAATTTTGATAAAAGTTAAATAATTATGGATTCCATAAAATATATTATTAAAATTAATTGTTAAGTTTGATTAAGATTAAAATTTACCAAACATGATTTTAAAAAAAAATAAAAATTAAAAAAATCAAAAGTTACGGGGGCACGTGCCCTCCAGGACCCCCCAGGGTCCGCCAGTGATTATTATCATTACTAAATTCATTTATTTAAACACCATAGATCCACACAAGTTTTTATATATCCATCCCACTCTAAATACATCCCTAATACAATTTTAAATTTTTTTAAAAATTACTATATTTATCAAATCACTATTAACATCCAATTAGCCCCTGTTTGGTACACATAATAATTTTCATTTTCATTCTTCTACTCATTTTCAACCACACATTTTTTAATAAAATAATATTTTTTTATTACATCAACAACTTTTCTTTCTTTTTCCACCACACATTCTCCATCAATCTACTATTTCAGAATATATTCTTTCAAAATAATGTTGATCAAACTCACCCTTACTTTTCCTTTTCTATATTGTCATGTAGGTGCTTTAATATTTAGTTGCAAATGTTAGCGATTTTTTTTTTCTTGAATGCATTGGATTCTCTCAAGAGTATATTGTTCATGCAACCAAACAAATCCCTCCTCAAATCTTACGTTAATTAATTCATTTTTTTTGCTTATAAGCTAATAATTTTAGTTGTTTGTGTTTTGGTTGGTAAGTTTAAGTTTGTTTCCTTTTGTAATGGAAAAATATTTGGAGAGGTGTTGAAACTTATTTTGAAATTCTCGTATACTTTTATATGTCAAACTAATACATAAAACAAAGCATAAAAAATGAGATTCCATTTTCCATATCATGGAAGAATTATAACTAAAATAATGTGTTTTTTTTTTATATATAATTTGAAGATGATATTTTATCATTATTGGAATTCTAGCTAAATACAAACTCTAAAAGAATATACAAATATTCAAAAGAATTTATTTAAATAAAAATTAATGGATAAATTTAGAAGGATATATTAATATTTAATTTTTTATATGTCTATTTAGCTAAATTTACATAAGATTAAAAAAATAATATAATTATTTTTTAAAAGTTGGAAAATATACTGATGAAAAATAAGGAATAATTTTGGATTTTTGTGTAAAATTATTTTAGGAAAGAATGTTTGGTTGAAAATAAACATTGAAAAAATAAATTTTAAGAATAATTTGGCACAAACAGGGCTAAAAAACATAAATATTCATATAGAGTAAAATTCAAATCCATTGACACGTGGCCTCATACATAAATTACTATTTTTTGCTTATCCACATTGATAAATACTAAAAATAAATAGTAGTAGCAGCAGCGAACCTGGAGTGTACGGGTGGCAAACTCGACTCCAATTGTGGATTTTGATTCCAAGCAGAATTCATTTCGGGTGAATCGGGAGAGCAAATTTGATTTGCCAACACCCGAATCGCCGATTAATACCACCTTGAACAAGTAATCATATTCCTCGTCCGGCCTCCTCGATTTATATATCTCCGATTTTTCGCTCCCCTGTGGAATCGGTCGTCGAAATTAAGAAAGTTCAGGCGCAAAACTTGGAGAATTATTTATGATTGCAGAGCAGTTCCTTTTTGTTCAATTTTATGACAGACATGCCCCTGCTGAAATGGCTTCTTTTGTTCTCTCCCTCTTTCATCTTTTTTTTTTTGACAAACATGCCCCTAACTTTTGAGAATTTCATTCCATACTCCCAAAATTACTATTGAGTATCTTGATGGCAAACAAATCGAGTTGTTCGCGAGTTTGGCTTGTCCTGCCGCGGACTCGTTTGATCAAGTTGAACACCCTTTTTTAATGAACCAGGCTACTCGACTCAACCATCATCGTTCGAGTAGTGCCATTTGTACACCTTTGTGTACACCATTGTTGACATTATTCAACTTGTCAACAAATAAATGAATTAAAAACTGTATTATTTTAAAATTGTACAATAGTTTGTTATCACTTGGCAAAGTGTAAAATTTGATGCATAATATAATATACACCAAACATGATTGTTATCACTTTTACCGAGTATTTGTTCTTTTTTTAATATGCTTATCAGTCATTATCTCAATTGAATTATACTAAATAATATTAGGATAAAGAAAATTTAAAATAGACAGTAAAATAGTACATAATAGGTTAAGATAAAATACATCAACATTGAACCATGATTTCTCAACGAAGTCAACCAGAATTGTACCTAGGAAATCGAAACTTTCAAATAACTTCAAATGTTACAGGCTTTTTAGCTCTTGAAGATAGTTGTAATGGAGCACGAGAATAACATTATTGAAACTCGTGTATGAAGCAATCTAATTTATGAAATAAGGCAGTGGTACATGCAAAAGATAATAGACTGTCAAAAGTAAGCAAAATTTTCTTCAATCTACTTGTAAGGAAGCAGTTTCCGTCTCAGTTCCCGCCATCATGAGCAGAAGCAAAGCATGGAGTCATTCTAATCCGTCCCAAACAAATTTGGCTGAGTTGGCATCGATTAGCTACTTCTATGCGTATCATTGGAATGTTAATTGCAAGCTCGCAACTTTGATATCACAGAGACACCAGTAGTTATCATATAGTGTTATATTCCTGTTTTGGCTCGTTTCATGCCATTGCTGTTAAAAGGAGACATGCTCGGGCTCATGCTAGGGCTTTCTTCCCTTAGCGTGCCATTTAGCATAGCCAACTCTCTCAGCTGTTGCTTCTTGTAAATGTCCATGGATTCATCCTGAAAGGAAAAAGGGAGAAGCAGTAAGATGCTGATAGATAAGATGGGTTTAATGATATCGAAGGTATACGTAGATGTTCAAATCCATACCACGGGTTTTAATAGTTTTTCAAGTACTGCTACTGCATGATCCAAGCGGGCGTCTATAATATTCTCAGGAAACTCAGCCTCCACCAAGATGTGTAGTGGCTCGTTTAGGTGCTCGTATCCCGGTTTGTCTTTTAGTTTCTCTTCCTAAGGAGACAAAGGCCGCAGTTGTGAGAAAATATGAAAAGCCACAACTGATTCACACAACCTCTCGCCTCACAGCTGGAAAAAATTTCATATGGGGAGTAACAAAACCAGCGAACTTCGGTGATGCCATCAAATTAAATTACAATGAATTTATAATGAAAACCAAACAAGCATTTAGTAACATCAATGCTTTTCACAACCATGGCACATAAAATAAAAGTAAAAAGAATTGGTACCTTAAGAGAATCCTTCACTGAGCCCTGACCCCTAATATATATTCTACATTTTCACACAACCTCTCGCCTCACAGCTGGAAAACAGGAAATTTCATATGGGGAGTAACAAAACCAGCTAAGTTTGGTGATGCCATCAAATTAAATTACAATGAATTTATAATGAAAACCAAACAAGCACTTAGTAACATCAATGTTTTCACAACCATGGCACATAAAAACAAAAGTAAAAAGAATTGGTACCTTAAGAGAATCCTTCATTGAGCCCCGACCCCTAATATATATTCTACATTCTGTCATGGCTTCAACCCTTTTCAAAGAGTTTCCACGCGGTCCCAAAATTCGGCCAACAAAATTATACTGCACAAATTCAAGTTAGAAGTTATATTTTTATATCTTCCAACAACATGAATAAAGATAAATAACCAAACACTCCGTTTCGCTAAAGATACTTTTACTTACACTTGGGTATTTCTCCACAGGAACATCCAGTCGGATAACCTTCTTCACAACTGGAGTGGTTCTTGAACCAGGTGCTGCATTCCAGTTTAGCGAAGATGGTTGAAAAGCAGCCATTTTTCGAAGAAGCCTATCTTCCTGACGAAGGTACATTAAACATGTAAGTTTTCCAATCAGTTTCAAAAAAATTTAGTGATTTTCTTGCATGTAAACAAAGCTGCAGCCATTCAATGCATTAACGTTGCCACTAGTCTCAAATACAAATGCACTGAGATCCCAGCAAGCCCACAACCTCTATTAACTGAAGCCACTAATGAACAAGTCTAAGGACTCCCATGATTAGCCAAAGTTTTGAGACGCTTTAATTAATTCAGTAAAACCTGATTATGGAATGGCCCCGTGCTTTGATAAGGAGCAAAAAGCTATAACAAGGCCGAATCCACTGCATTTCAGAATTTGAAGCAAAAAACCTCCATTAAAGAAAACATTCAAAACATGTCACTGTTTACTTTAATTATCTATAGACTGTACCTCATCAATATAAGACGACATCAAGCTACATGCATAAGCCAAACATCTGAAGGAATTTTACAAGTAGATAAGAACCGTATTGTTATGTAATGCTTGTACTTTCATACAAGTGAAGAAACCATAAAGTTCTTCAGATGAATAAACAGTGACACACACACACACATATCTGAGATATAGAATGCTTAAGATATACTTGTTGACCAACAGCACACTACAGACATATTGCAAATGGGAGGATCCAAATACTTTCTTATTGAAGCATGGCAGTCTAAAGTCTAAACTATGGCTCTGTTTTTGGGGTAAGTAGCACATGTATCCATTCTCATTTTGAGTCTGAGAGTACCCCACATCAAAAACAGACTATAGGAGAATGTGAGAAATTTGGGTGAAAGGCTTATTTATTTTTACTGGGTGGGGGTGGGTAGTTACTAGTTAGGACATTCTGCCTATGTTTGGCTCATGTTTATAAACACTCAAAACAACTTTTTATCCCCACATTTCAAGGGACCCACAAGTACTACACACTTATCACCATTCATTTCTATCTATTTATAATCTAAACCGTTGATAAACACTTCCCAAACATGCTCTCAAAATAAGAAAGATGAAGGCCTCTATATAAGAAAAGAATTTTCTTTGATGAATGTCCCGATGCTAATTCAAGAAATAATATCAAGAAAGGAAACTTTCTCTAAATGGCAAAATACTGGGGATAATGCTAAGTTCATCATTTTTGAAACTTCCTTTAAATTGGCAGTAAATTTTCAACCAGAAGATACATCTATTGCATGCTCCTTGCAGACTTGAGGAAATAATTTTAGACAGAAGCACAAGTTATGATTTATATCAGAATATGCTCTGTGCATAATAGCAGAAGACATGCCAAGCTAGTTGTAGATTTGGAAGCCTTTGTAAGACAAAAATGCTCATTAACATAAATGGCATGTCAAAAAATTTTTTTAGCTGCAACTGCTACACTCGATATTTAATAATAATTTTAACCAAATCCTTTTAATTTTCGGAGTGTAGGTCGCTATGTAAATGAACACTCACGTTCAAATTCATAACATTTGACCAAAAAAATTGACCTCCAGGGAAAGAGAGATTCAAATAAGACCATACTTCTATAGAAGAAAAGGGAAGTTTTGTCAAATGTCCACGTACTAATCAAGAAAAGAAATTTTCTTTAAATTGGCTGAGGATTTTCTATCAGAAGTAATATCTATTGCATAGTCCTGGCAGAATTGAGGAAACAATCTTAAAAGGAATCAAGATTGACGATTTATGTCAGAAGACGCTGTCTGGACAATTACAAAAGATATCTTCCAAAATTAAATCTTAGAATTGGAAACCTAAACTTTATAAAAGAATGAAGCTGAACGACATAAATGGCACGTGTCTTAAAAATGATTTTAGCTGCAAGAGACACTTGTGTAATAACCGCATCATTTAAGTTCTTTGGGCTGCTAAATTAATGAAAAACCAGAGCCCAGATTTTAAACAATATACCAAATATTTGACCTGCAAAGATAATATAAGTAAGAGACAAAAAAATATGAAAAAATCATCATCTACGCAGATTGTGCTCACACTTTGATTTATTATGACAGATTAGAGGAATATAGTCCATAACTAATTATGTTTACAATCACACAGATGATTAAATCCATCTCTACATTAAGTTAAGTCAATAGCCAGATTAACTTCCAAAATAGATAATAAAAAAATATCACACCTCGGTTTGCATGGCATTCCAAGCCATTACACTCATCGGCCCTCCATTAGGCTGTTGACCCAATGACCTATACGGATTATCATGCTCCATTCTTTCTATTTCTGTTAGCTTATTGGATACCAATCCTGATACTCGCACGATTTCTGCAAATATATGATTTATTGAAAAACAGTTTAATATGAAATAGCAATAGAGGAATAACTGACAGAAAATAGTTGAACACCTGCAGTGGATATCCAACAAAAAAATCTGCCTCAGGCTGCAGTCTGTAAAGTAAGTAATTTATCCCTAAACTCAATCCAAGTACATAATTCACTGATAAAACTACAACCAGTGATGGTATTCAATCAACAAATACATTTTTTTCCGAGTATTATGATAGACTTGATAAGGCTTGTACTGGGAGGGCTAAGTCCGTGACTCAGTGGTCAAGATTTAACAGCATTTGTGTTGCATAAATTGTGAAATTCAGGTCTGTGCCAAATGGCAAGCTTCTCACCACCCGCCATTCAATGGGAAAAGAACTTCAAAGATCTAAAGGGTTTATAACCATAAAGCCTATGATCTCTTTTGTGTTATTATTAGTTACTATGTCATGTTCAGCAAAACTTAAATAAAGATTTGAGCTGGTCTTTTTTATCCACACATTTCATAAGACCTGGACCCACAACTTATAAACACTCAAAAGCACTACTAAACATACTCTAGATTTCCTTTTCTAGGTTTAACTGGCTATAAATCACAACAAAAGATGCCTGGAACAAGAAGTACAGATTAAAGCCTTCAGATCTATAGGCATCATGCATGCAATAATGTCAAAATTTTAGATATCACCAAACCCTTAACTCTCACCACATCATTAACAGGAACAGATTTTAGATGCTCACTGTATTACAGGAGGTCAATTTTGATATAATTAAAGAAATAAATTATACAAATTACATGGTTTGGATTGATCTTATTCTTTTTCACAACATCAAAATGTCATTTTTATTTTTATTTTTATTTATTCATTTATTTATTTTTTAATCTCAAACCAGATCCTAGATTGATCCTGAAAGGCTGAAAACAAAACAGAGCTAAAACCGAACCAAACCAACTAAACATAATCTGGCATGTTCGATTAGTTGATCTATTGCCTTACCATGAAACTTGTTATAAGTAGTTCTGTGTTTATGAAATGCCTATTAGTTTCACGATTTCGAGGTAGTGAAGGTTTATGATTTCTAAAATTGCGCCAACAATTTATCTAGAGACAAGTTTATTTAATGGATAGGAGATTTTAAACATCAATACTTATGCATCATACTTTTGTTTTTGGCTTGACTGCTTATGCGCTCAATAGGATCATTTGTTCTGCATCTCACTGATGAAGAACTGAAAAACTAATGATCTGGTTTCAATTTGAAGTATTCAGTTCTAAACTGTGTTCAAAGGAGGCGATAACTGATATACTTGATTCTCATTAAATTTCGATGCAAATGAAAAGAAGTAGCCTTGGTTATGTCATGAGCTTGATATCTACAAACATTGGCGGTTATATCTTTGGGTCAGGTAAACAGCAGATGGGTATTAAGAAATTAATGTTTAGCTGAACAGAGCACAAATACATTCGCTCAACCTAACTGGATGCATTTCAAGCCTTAACTGCAGTCCTGAATAATTTCACAAGGTAGTCCTGAATAATTTCACAAGCTTCAGAGCACAAATACATTCCCTCAACCTAACACCCAGATGCGTATAGAAGATCCCAGTAAATTATTTCTTCATTTATTGAAAATAGATCAAGTACTGCAAGATAAGTATTCAAAGAATTGTCTCGTTAAATCAACCAGCACTTGTAAGACACTTCCCTTAAGTTTGTGGAATTTTCTTCCTGACTATAAAATTTAGAGCAGCGTTATCAAAGTAGAATAACTTAGAAAAGCAAGAGGTAGACCACTAATTTCTAAAACATGAATGGTGCTAATTTTTGCCTTTCTGCCAGTAGAACATTAACGACCTTGATTTAGAAGTCTGCTGCAAACTGGGAGAATCTGCATGAATGGTGCTAATTTTTGCCTCTCTGCCAGTAAATCTGTCAAATATCTGTCAATATTAAACCAATCAAATCATGTATTGCAATTAAGCATGCCCAGTGAAAGATTACCGCTAGAACATCAAAGAAATAGTCTTGTGTAGAGCCTTATAAAGCCAAGCGTATATAAAGGAAATTCACATTTACCGAGCATAGAATAAAGCCAAAAAAAAAAAAATGGGAAAAGGGAAATTCACAGTTAATGGCTGGAAGATATTTAAAATTTGAGAATATAAAATAGTTAATTGATTGGTCAGAAAAAGAAAAAAAAGGTCACTTTAGCTCTAAGTTCTTGAAAATCATCATTTAGACAGGGGAAAACAATAGAGTATCCAATCTAAATTTGATAGCAGAAAATGCCCTTTGATCAATATGAGCAAGAAGCTCGAATCTAATTCTTTTACAGCAAAGACTGCATCATGAATTTTTTTTTTTTTTTAAAAAAGAAGACTGCATCATGACACAAGCTTAAGTAATTATTTCATCAATAAAAGTTCGTACTAAGGTAACAATCGAAATAAGTGTGATTCGGTGATAAACGAATTAGCTGATGCCCTCAATGGTAAAAATTCCACGGCTTGCAAACAATGTAGGCAATCAACCACAGATAACCTAGAGGATGCCAAGCAAACTTGAAAACAAGACTATAACCGTATCTGACTATGTTCAGATATGAACCTAACAACAAAAGTTAGAAAAATCCAACAAAAAGCACAGACCAAAACCTCAAGGATATTTAGAAACACTGATGTAAACAGAAAAAAATGAAGGAAAACAAGGGAAACAGAAAAAAAGGTCAAAGTCCCAACCTTTCACGATCTGTAAGAGATGCAGACCTCTGAAGTGAACCATGAACCCCCGTAGGAGAGTACTGGAAGTAACTTCCCGGTGGGATTCTACTATCCATACGCCCGGTAATCACCGATATATACCTGTTAACAATCAAGTTTACTCTGTTATCAAGAAAAATCACTCTGAAAAAGTTTCCATGTATACATACACATATACGCGAGAGAAGATAGTGGGCTTACTGGGGTTGGTGGCTAGGAGCAGAGACTGTGAAAGAATGGAGGTGGGGTGTGGTGGGGTGGGGGTTTGAAGGAAGATTCCAAGTTTGGTTCCCCCCTTATGGGAACGTTCCTCTCTTGTGGGCGAGAGGGGAAGAGAAGGGAAACAAATGATTGGGGAATGGAAAACCCCTACAAAATAGTGGAAAGGATTCTTTGTTTTGATTTGTGTGTAACAAAATCATTGGATTTGTCCACTTTTTACATGATGATCCCATAATATCTAAGTTTAAAGAATTAAATCCCTGTTTGGTGGGAATATTTTCAGTGGATTTTAATAAAAATTGATTAAATACGTGAGTGGAAAATTGCAGGTACTATAGAATCAAATGTGTGATTAAAATTAATTATTCACTTTGATTTAGATTGAAATCTTGATTTTAATTGTTAACGAACAAGACTAACTGCTAAAATGTTTAGGGACCAGTTTGTAACCAACTCTGTAAATTAGGGACTGATGTAATATACGCTATGAAAATATTTCATTTGATAGAGTAGAATCAGCACTCTGTGCATACGTATATCGATGTACACGTGCGAATACGTAAAGTCGCGTGCGAGATCAGATAGTTGAAAGAAAAAACACGGCGACACTGGGCACATTAAACGTACGTAAGAGTGCCTCACCGTCTTACCTCTTACGCTCGCGCAGTACTCTCTCTCTCTCTCTCTCTATTTTCTTCACTGCGACTTTCTCTCTCTGCCATTTTATGCATGGCGGTTCTGAAATCAAAGTACCTGCATTACTTCACAGTGATCGAGCGTTGTTGAAAATTTTTCAATTCGAAAATGTAATTTCAGGGCATTTTAGGGGTAATCGAAGGGGAAAAAAATTCAATTGAAGTGACTTACTATTAACTGTAGAACTGTATTATGTTTTTGTCAAGCATGAATGGGCCGCTAGATCGAACCAAGGTCGTAGTGAGGCACTTGCTGCCGACGATTTCGAGGTCAGCTCTCATAGAGCACGCTGATTCCCGCTTCCTTGGCCGCTATCGCGGGCTCTCGTTTCGGCAAGGAAGATCAAGGTCGTGCTTTGATTGTTTTGCACGGGTTTTGATTTATTTTGTTAATGAATTGTGTACGAGCGTGCTTCGGGTGATTTGATATTTGAATTAAGTTGAGTTGGCCAGGAAGTCGATTTAATGTGGCAATATTTGTGTACTTTCTGAGGGAATGAAAAGTTAGGTATTTAAACGAAGGTTTGTTGTTCAGGTAGTTGTCTTGCGTTCTTCTGCTGGAGTCGGTTTCCTCCCTTACTGGGGGAAGAATGTCTGTTGCTGTAATGACCTAAATGGTAATGTGCTAGGGAGTGAGCCATAGGCTCAAGTTGGATAATGTTTGATGAAGTTATATAGGTGCTGATAAGATAATAAAATTGACAGGAAGTGATCCTTATGAGCTGTAGACAGCAGATAGGTCTAAAGGTATCTGGGTAGTGATTGGAGTAAATTGAGATGTGTTTTCCCTTGAACAATGGCATGCCAAGCATTGGTGGGAAAAGCGGGACTGTGCATTTTGGCACTGTGAACTGGAAGTTTTAGTTTTCTAGTTTGGTGGTTTGGATTGCCGGTAGGCGGTAGGTACATACTTTCATTTTGAGTTGTTTCCACCCGATTGCACATTATTGTTTCTATTATCGGCTAATTTGTGAGCTTAATAGGAGAAGTTATTATCTGGATGCTGTATTGCGGACACTACCATGCATTTATTGCTGTATGCTTTACATATTTCAAGAGATAAGATATTGCAAGTAGGTATTGAATGGTATTGTGGTTATAGGGGAACCACTGGTTCAATTACTGGAAACTGGTGTGAAAATTTCTCAATCACCAGTGCAACAACTTTTGTTTATTGTTATTTAGAAGACAACATCCTGACTGTGATGTTTTATAGTTCAAATCAATCTGTACATTGAACTCAAAACTCCACGAAAAGAACCATTGAATTTGTAACAAGCAAAAAAGTAGCAGTTTAGTGAAATTGGTGGTGATTGTGGTACTTATAACTATTTAAGACCTCATTACTGGGTTGGAACCCATAGGATTTATTAAGAAATCGTACCCACGAATCAATTATCTCCACAATAATGATTTATGATCTCATGATCTCCATAATTGATACGGAGCAGGCTATAGAACTTTCATTTTCCAACCGTCAATATATGTTTTTATTATTAAGGTGGTGTTGGTTATTACAGTGTCTGGCTGTAGTTTTGCAATTTGGTGGTTTGGATTGTTGTACAGTGATGTGGCAGCTTTAGCATTTGCAGTTTGGGTTGTTGGGAATAACATCCTCTTAGTGTGTATTTTATTTGCCCCTATCTTCATTTATGCCACCCATAAAATTGAATTAGATTTTATGAATGAAGTAACTTTAATGGGCTTGATGGAAGAAGTTATAATTTACACGCTGTATCATGCTATCAAGCGTTTGAGTTGCCGTCAACTTTACATTTCATAGAAAATAAGGTAATGCTTCTAATGGTTTTGAAATGGTATATTAATTATGATAGGAACCACTGTTTTGATTATTGAAAACCTCTGTGAAGGGTTTGAAAAGCCAATTTTGATTCTTGAGTTACATTTTCTGCATATAGCGCTGTTCCTGACTTCTAGGAATTTGATATCCTTGGATTTTTGTTCAGAAATGCTTGTCAGAAGTGCTTTTAGTGTTGTTTAACCTCGGGTGAATGCTGATTTTGGATTCAGTGTGACCTTCGGCAATTTGAAAGGCACCTGTGTTATACGGTCTATTAAAAATGTAGTTATCAGTTTCAGACTTTACCTTAGATGAAGCTTTGATTGGTGATAGACACATGAAGGTTGCCCCCAACAAATAAATAAATAAAGGAAAAAGGAAACCGAAAAATAAATTTCCACTGAAAGACACTGTGGAATGTAACTATTGAAATGGTTGTGGGTGAATAAACAGCAGCAAGAAGCATAACACTGGCGAAATATTTCTTGTTTATGTTGTCATTTATACTTTCGATTATGTCTTACCTTTTGAATGAACAGTGAATTACTATGCCATCTTTTTAAGTGAAAGCTCCATCGCTGATTTTGAAGCCTTTTGTTTTCTCGTTCTATAAAATTATATGGGATTGGGAAGTACCAAAGAGTGCATAACGTATAACAAATGACATGCCAATTGAAAATTAGGCCCACTTTGCCTTTTCTTGGTTATTTTAGAACTTTCTACTCCCTGGATCCAATTGAACCTACAGCCCGTGATGTCAAGATGTATATGAATATTTAGGTGTTTTGACTCATGAGTAACATATAGACTAAAGTATCCCATCATTCCCTTGTTCTTTTTTGAAGGCCTTTTCTATTCTCTTTCTAGTAGGTAATTTTGTTGAATGCTGATAGAGGATGACTCATGATGGAAATATATCATTACTAGCACGTAATGGGGATTATTACATTAACTTTTGACTGTCATTTCTTGTTTTGCAGCATTGGTTTATTAAGGTTTTTCTTGTGGGGTGGGTGGGTGGGGGGAGTGGATTAGTATTTATCAGGAAAATCAATTTCCATTAAAGAAAAGTGGTTTCCCCCAAAATGCTATTTAACCAATATATCTACTACCAGAAAATATATATGCTTTTTTAAGGTATCTTTTCTCTATCTTCTCTTATTTGAACCCTAGAATCTCCTTTTGCAGCCCGAAGCTTCCATCCTATTCCAGAGCCTATATTGACTTTAATAAATCAAAGGATGTTATTGAGTTCGCGGAGTTTTTCAATGGCCATGTCTTTGTCAACGAGAAAGGTAGCGTTCAATAACTTACTTGAAAAATTTACTAGCTTAAATTTATTATAGAAATTACAGTAACTTGTTATTTATCTGAAATTTTACTCTCTTTTATGATAGTTAAACTTTAATCCTTTTGATTGCCTTCTGCGCAGTTAAATATTTTCATGTGACGCATAAGAATTAATGGAAAAAATGTTATCTAGTTGGGGATTTCTCCTTTTCTTTATTTCTTCTGTCCTGCCCTCAGGCACCCAGTTTAGAACACTTGTTGAGTATGCTCCTTCACAGCGTGTTCCGAAGCAGTGGTGTAAGAAGGATGGGTGTGAAGGGACTATATTTAAAGGTATTTAATCGGTGTGCTGATTGCATGCTATCACCTCCTTGTTTGTAATCCATGTTAATTTGTTGATAAAATGTAGATCCTGAATATTTGAAGTTCCTTGAATTTCTTGCAAAGCCCGTCGAGAATCTTCCCAGTGCAGAAATACAGTTGGAGAGGAAGGAAGCAGAACAAGCTGGTCGGTGTTGATTACTTTTAAGCTCACCCATCCTTATAAGATAGAAAATATGTAGGACGATAATAGTTTTATATTTCGTTTTTAGTTGAAACAGTTCTTCATTTTATTTTAGGTGCTTCAAAGGATATTCCTATAGTAACCCCTTTAATAGACTATGTTCGGCAGAAAAGAGCTGCAAAGATTGGTGCTCGGGTAGGAAATTTTACTCATTTTTCACTCAAAAGTACTCTCTCTTTCTCTCTTTGAAATTTATCTTAGCAGCTGTATTACTCATTGATAAGAAATGGCAATCATCTTTATGTGGAATGATTTCTGATTTGAGTTATCTAGGTCATCAAGTAGTTTATTTCTTGGCATTTTAACTTGCATCAGTTTAATTATATTCTGTTTTCTGCAATTGTCAAGTTTGTGTGAACAACGAAATATTTCTATCATTGGTTGAAAAATATGTGACAGAGCAATTAGTTCAGAGAAGATTTTGAGTGTCAGCTTTTTTTTTTTCATTAATGCTGTTGAAGACCTGTCTCTTTTTTTTAGGGTACACAATACTGGAGTTAGATTGACTGTGGAAATTGTATGTTGATATTTGCATATTCCAACTATTAATTTCATGTTTGGGCTGGAAAACAGATTTGTCCCAAATAGAGACTGGAACTCCTGGGTGAAAATTCCTATCCACTGAAAATATAAGCTACTGTGTGATGGGGAGGGTTTTGGGGCTTATGCTATGATGGACATTTTAAGCTTATATTGACTTCTTATTTTTACAAGGTTTTTGGTGGTTGTGGTGAGAGGGGGCTGAAAACGGAAGGGATGTTGGATACAAGGATACGCCCCTTTTGTTAATATTGTTAATAGGATTTTCTGTAGAGATTTGATTGTGGAGTGTGATGAGGTTTTTTCTTCAATTATTGGGTCATAGCCTCTCAAAAAATGGGAAAAAAGACAATTCGAAGCCTGCATCCAATGCAGCTAAATGTTCAGTGTTCTTACAAGTTAACAGAAATGTAAAGTCTAAATTTATTTTGAGTCATTAAAAGTGGCACTTTTGTATCTTGACGATTCTTGATATTTAATGGAAATTAGTAGTTTTCTAAATTTTTTATTCATTTCATTTTTTTCATGGATAAATTGTATAGTTATCTATTTGTGATTTTGTCAAAGGCTCACAACCTGTGTGGAACTCCCATGCTAACTCCAACCTCATTCTCCTAATCTCTTGTCAACCTCTGACAGAGGGTGTTGTTGAATGGGAAGCCAACAAGAAGAGTTACTGGATGTACTGGGTCAGGTTCTTCAAAACGAGGCTCAGAAAAGCGAACTTCTACCACCATGGTATATAGATATATTTTATTTAGATGTTTGGGTCAAACTGCTGATGCTGATTATATTGCTGAGAACGGTTCCCTTTCCATCAGTAGCAATTTTCTTTTGGCGGTTTTAGATTACCGAAAATATTTACTGTGGCTGATGGATGGCATGTCATTTTCAGATATACTGTTTATTTCCTTAATTCTATTTATATGATTGCTCAGGTTGGTGTCTGGTTACTGTGTTGAATGCAACTAAAATATCATACTTGTGATTCATGAAAGTGAAATCTTTTCTAATTCTAGATTGTTCTGGTATTTGAGCTCTAGATGTGCTTGGTGTATACCATAGTTTGCATGTTTTAAAAAGTAGAAAAAACAAGAAGTAATTTACCAAATGAACGTGGTATCTGCATTAAAGTCAATTAAACTCTTACACATATAAAGAGTTCTAATTGTGATACAACAATTATTTAACTAGATATTTTTTCTCGAATATAATACTTCCTTATAAACAAAAACAATTAAAAAATCTTTAACTAAATATATTTTTGCTTTATAGCTTATTGAAAAACGTGTAAAATACTGAATAAAATAAACTAAAAAGGAAAAAATAAATCTAAAGACACCATTAGTTTTCATGTGATATGATGGTTAACAATAATGATTTTTATTGCACTGATGGGCCACACTAAATGTTTTTCTACATTTGGAACTGGTGCTGGATTGTTCACTGCTTGGACATCTTTTTTGAAGTCTCCTGTTCTTTGATTTCCTTATGAACATGAGGACTTATAGTTCTGACTTTCGAAGGATGTAAATGCTTTTGGATTAACATTTACATTCTTTTTACTTTGGCATATACGCATTTGCCTTTATTATGATAATTCATCAGAAATTCTTTGGAGGATGGTACAGGAACCATTTTTTGTGGTTTGGTCATAACTCGTTAACCATTATAAATTCCTACAATGGTGTAGAAACCATTTGTTGGACGCTTTTGGTGCCTTTGTAGTTGTAACTCATTAACCTTTTACTTACTCAGATAACTTATGAACAGTATGTTTTGAGGGATAGCTCGAAGTATGCAATTGGGAATGACAAATCGACAAATATACTTGTTCCTAAACAAGATGATCAGAAAATCTCTGACAAGTCTGTAAGTTTAGCTGCTGCATCTGGAACTGCTGATGCATTGGATGAGGAAAGTGGTACGATATGATATTAAATTTATTGTTTAATGGTGCGATTTTATATTTCCTTGTTATTTAACGTGTTGGCATTGTGGGTTGCATCACTTCTAACTTGTTTCATAATGGATGTCAGATGATATTACTTGTGTATTCATGTGTCTTAAAACTTTTCTTATTATTAGCATAAATTATCTGTCCAAATGTCATAAATCATTTATCCCTTTCTTTTATAACATGTATGGAGTTGATGAGCCAGGTGTTGGACTTATTCTTTGCCTTTTATGCTGTGTATCTGAAATTCATTGTTCACAAGCTACTAATTACAGTCACCTAGAGTTTTATAGTTCTGTGTTCTCATCTCAGTTAAGTTATATTTTTGTAGCTATTCTCATACTTGCGCATCTTGTTGTTTTGGAAAAAACGTCAATTTAGATCTGTCCTATGGTAATAGCAATGTTGCCTTTTGAGTTACTGTATAGTCTTTCTGACAATGTGTTATTGGTTCAGTCTTTCCAAAGTCATTTTGCTGTTGTTACTGTGATGCATTGTGTTTCATGTTATGCTATTCGATGTGTTGCAGGAGGCTCAAGACCCAATGAAACTGGGAAGAAGAAAATCCTGCTATTGAAGGGGAAAGAAAAGGAAATTCCCAATGTGAGTTAATATCTTGGTTTATAACATAATAAGTGTGTTACCTTAAAATGAGAAAAGACTGAAATTTGAGGAAAAAGTGGACCATAAACATGGTCCCCTAGTTCTTTTTGAAATTCTTGGTAGTTCGCTTGAGCTTTCACTGAAGGTGAATGGAAAATTATTTTTCTACTTTGATCAATATGAGGACTGAGAGTATAGATTGGTATATCATAAAGATACAAAAGTGTCTCTTTTACCACCTAGTAAATATTTCATTATTTTGTATGAAGTTGTTTTTCAAACTTGCAGCAAATATAGTTGAATTAACGTGCACCAATTACAGATTTTCTTTGCTGAATTTCGATGTCCATTTTAAAAAATGAAAGAAAAACACATAGGTTTCTGTTCTATTCTTCTGTAGGATTCTGGTACTCCAACACTACAACAAACTGCAGCATCTTCAGCCTAATTTTCACATTGTTCAACTGTTGTTCATCAGAACCAGCGACGCAAAACTGGTGGAAGGATCATCAGGAGCATTCTTCTTGATAGGGATAGTCGTCAAAATCAATCAGCATGTGTATCTCAATCTGAAATGCAAATCCACGCCCCAAATCAGGACAGGGATAGAAGACCTCCTCGGCCCCCAAGTTTCCAGTCGTTTCAGAAGGATTCAAGTGGAGCTTCTGGGGATAAGGTTTTTGGCAATGATTTTCAGGGTATCCACACTGAGAATCTGGAAAGACGAAAAAGGAATAAGGATAGGCCTGATCATGGTGTTGGGACTCCTGTTCTGCGTTCAAATGGCTCACATTCTAGTGACGGGTCTTTTACATCTTCTACTTCCCAAACCTTCCAAGTAAAAGATTCCACCAAAGGTTGGGTCAGTTGACTATATATTTTGTATTTTGGTTGCAACTTGTTTAATAGACTGAAAATATAATTTTCAAGTTCCAACCTTTCTGTTCCGCTAATAAATTGTATATTTTCCTAATATTCTAAATGTGTTTTTTTTTTCTATTTCATAGCTCATATATTTACATTTAACGTCATAGACTTTCTAGGAACTCATGCAGGTCTAAAACATGACATGTTAGTTGCACGTGGCAATGAGTCGAGATTCACTGGAAGTGGTCGTGGCAGTTATTACTCTGTTGACGGTGGTTAGTTTTGCCTGGAGCATTAAGTGATTTATTATTGTTAACCTGCATACTTTGCATACTGATGTCTTGTGAATTAGTATAGTTTCTTACAGGCGTGGTGGTCGCCGTGGATCACCGCATGATGTCAAGGATGCAGATGGCTCTTCCCTTGTGGAGAGCAAACCCTTGAAAAGACGAGGTTCTTCTGTCCATTGTTCCCACAAGGTATGCATTCTAAACTTCTGACGGTCAACAAGTTTACACCTTTGCTATTTTTGGTGCCCTTATCCAATTATTCTGTTTAATTACAGAAACAAGTGTGGGTCCAAAAGTCCGGTTCTGGTTCATAGTTTTGTGACTTATGGTGAGCTCTTCACTCTTTGACTCTTTGTTAATTATCTTCTTGCGCATCTTTTGGTAGGAACATAATTTTGGTCCATTCTATAATGGACACTAGCATTTGTAGTTTATCGAATGAGGTAATTCGTATGTGTAATTAGGTTAGGTCTGGGTGGGTCCGAATTGGAC
Organism: Fraxinus sp. D2006-0159; assembly: GCA_903798375.1. Classification (NCBI taxonomy): domain Eukaryota; kingdom Viridiplantae; phylum Streptophyta; class Magnoliopsida; order Lamiales; family Oleaceae; genus Fraxinus; species Fraxinus sp. D2006-0159. The sequence continues at coordinate 774 of CAIGRQ010112859.1, read as the reverse complement.
CTGGTGATCAGTGGGGATTGGAGCTGTCTCATTGAGAGGCTTTGTGAGAATTACATTTCAGTGTTTCTGCAATTTTTGCAATAAAATAATTCTTTGTTCTTTGTTTTGGTACTTGTAATGAAGCGAAGAATCTTGAAAAACTGCTTTTGACTACCTTTTTTTGCAATAATCTGAGCAACGATCTCACTAGATGCTTTTGCAGTGGAACCCTTGGTCGATTATAATATTGAAGCATACATTTGATAGCTGGATTTCTCTCTTGCAAGTGAGAATATCCTTTGGGAGCAAGGTTGGAGGAGTCGGACAAATCTTACTCAAGAAAAATGTAAAAGGCTTCAGTTCTAGCTGAATGCCGTTGACGACCCTAGGAATAGGACCAAAGAAGTGATGGTGTGATTATAGTCGCATATTACAACACCATTTTCATCTGTGGTTATACTCATTGGCAGGACTATGGATACTCCGTTCTTGCCATTGACTCGGCTGGTCATCTAAATATCTAGCTTCTTAGACGGTTTATATTTGCTGAACTGTATATAAAAAGGAAAAATCCATTTGTACAATCATTAGGGATTGTAATTTTTACAAGGGAACAATACATAAGTCCTACATATTAAGTTTACATTTCAAAACTAACAAACTTGTTAAATTATTTCAAAATTCAGGTGTTAATTCCAATTATATATATATATATATATATAATTAATTATCTATACCCCACCCCCATACGGTCACTCACCCTACCCACCCCATAAATTTTTTTTTTTATCATAA
>CAIGRQ010112750.1:0-14310 GCA_903798375.1 Fraxinus sp. D2006-0159 | reverse complement strand
AGATTCGGTTAAGGTCGCGATAATAAAAATCTAGTTAAATCAATCCTCGTGGGAACGATACTTGAATTTTTAGGATTTCTACTTTATTACTTGTCAACGAATCGTGCACTTGCGGTGATTTAAATTCGAAATATATTTTCGCGAACAGAGCCATTCGATATGAGCTCGTGCATGAACTTTCACACTTAGTTTGAGTTCAATTTTGTGATCAACAACACAACGAGGTGGGAAAGTTCTTAAAAGTTCTGGGGGCATCACATCAACAAACTCATCCTAGACACTTGCAACTTGAAAGGGTATCTCCACAAACTAATTCTCTCTAATTTCTACCAAGGCTGCAACAAACGTCATCTCTACTTTGCTCATACCCACCTTAAGTTGTTTCACAGATTACATATCATCTGAATCTGTTTTCCCTTATTCTTGTCAAGATATCTTGCCTGCCTAAAACAAAAACTCCCTTAATCTACAATGTATAACCCATTTAGATATGGTACCACATTCGTCTTTACCTTGACAAAGAATTCAATACCAAGGATCAAATCAAAATCATCCAAGGGAACAGTCATCAGATTTCACTTTTCTTCCCATTTGCGCACACGAAGGCTATGCTACAAAATTCATAACCTTAATTTTTGTAGTTACTTTAGTCATACTTAAACCCAGCTTTTCAACTATCCTCAAACTTACAAAGTTTTTGGTAGCACCCGTCTCCATCATTACCAACACCTTCTTACCATCAATTGTTACCAGAATGTATATCAAGCTATGCTGCAGTGTAGTGATGACATTTACGAGTTGTAATAGATTAACTCTAGATAGGGGCATCATCCGAGTTATCATCACTGTCTTTTAGCCTTAAGGCATTAAATTTCTCCCTCTTCGGACAGTCATTTGCACGATTGGGACCATTGGAATTGAAGAAGCTACTGAAACTCTTTGACTTGAGTTGAGATTGATCACCATCTTTCAATTTAGGGCTCTCGAATTTTTTCTTCTTTTCTCCTTTCTTCCAATCTTTCGATATGCCAGTATTATTCTCATTTTTCTTCATTTGAACAGAAGAGTTACTGTCCATCTTGTAGTCAACAAGACAATCCGTTGTAGCCATTGTTGAAGGAAGGTCCTTTACTCCTTGACTCCACAATTCTGTCTGTGCCCAACTTTCTAATCCCGACATAAAGCTAAAAAACTTATCCTCCTCGCACATATTTTGGATATCCAACATGAGACTACTGAATTCCTTAACATATTCCTGGACACTACTCGTCTGCCTTAACTTTTTAAAAGATTCCCTTGCGACCTAAGTTGTATTGCAAGGCAAGAATCGATCCTTCAATTCCTTTTACAACATTTAATAGCAAGTAGACTGTCATCCTTCACCCGAGTTTCCCACCACAACTTTGCATCAACCGAGAGATACATTGAAGCAATATTTAGCCTCTCATCCTCTGGAATACGAGCAGCTTTGAAATACTGCTCCATATATCACATGAAGTTATCCAACTCTTTAACATTACGAACACCATTGAACTGCTGTGGTTCAGAAACATGAATTTTTGAAGCACCCACTGCATCTCGCACAATAGTACTATTTAAGGCAATTCCAACAGGAAAATATCACTCTTAAGGGAATCAATCGAGCCTTTGTGTTATCAGCAAGATCCAACAAATCTTTCATCTACCCCGCGGCATACTCTTCGAATTGAGCCCTCAATTCCATATGCACATCAATATGTGCATGAATTTGTGTAGCCAAACTAACTGCAGTTTGGTCATAGGAGCACCTACAAAATCCTCCAACGCAGCAACCCGATCCTTAAGATTCTGACTTGCAATCATTCATGTAAACGAAACCAAGTAACTGCAACCTGGGAGCTATGATGCCAATTATCATCGGGACGAATTCTTGGTAAAATATTTAGCCAAATTTGCACCATGATGGTACTAAGATTCCACCCAGTCAGCCTACGAATTTGCACAATGAAAAAAATAAAAAATAAATAAAAAAATAAAGGCAGCAATGTAAAGGAACACGGAATTTACGGGTGAACACTCAACTTATTTATTATTCCACATTGCCCTTACTCCAAAATTCGAAGTGTGTACCATCAACACACATGCCCATAAAATTCTAACATGGGGGTAAGGCGACACATGCGAATGCCATTACGCATGTCAACCTTTAAGAAGCTGACACCTACTATCAAACTTGGTACACACCAAATTGTACACCAAGTATAATTGTATGTTCCATGAATTAAATAAAAATTTTGTTCACAAATCTAACCAAATAGCTATGCGCGCTAATACCACTTGTTAAATAATAAGGAGATACAACAAAATATAAAGTAGCAATCACAACACAAGAACACACGAAGTTGGAAAATGAGGAGAATTCATTAAATGAACGAGAGAGAATACAATATTTTTTTATGTTTACAATGTTATTCTAACTCTATACAACGATAAAATTACGTGAAATATATATAGGATCCAATATGTTTTAGATGGAAAGAGGATGAATCGAGTTAGAAAAACAAAAACAAAACTTTTCCTAATAACACGACAACTTGAGAGGCCAAGCTTGCACCCAGCAATAAGCGAACGATGTTCTAGTCCTCGACATTGAATCTCTATCCAAAATCCGTTTTTTCTTCCAAATGGCGCTGATTTAGGCACCTAACATCCCTCTCCAAGAATCTTTTAACCATAATCTAACCTCCTTAACTCATTTTTCAACCAAAATATCAATACCAAATGAATTTGGATCATAAATTAACAATTTTCGCATTGACACAAATTACATTATAATGAACGAATTTTCAAAATTTCTTCATCTGAAGACGAATTCAACTGCAAGGAATAGAACTTGGCTCTTGAACAAAAAATTCTCCAACATACAAAATTTCTCCACGTATTCCACAAAACCCAACTAGGGCAACACACAATAGTTAAAAATAAATGAATCCAAGCACCACTCAAAAGAATGACCTCTGCCACCAAAGTTTCTTGAATTATCACTACGAGCAACAAAATCACAAATTTCAAATGTGGCAGAAACATAACCTGTAACAGAATCTACACAACTAATTGATTTTGTAGAAGGTTTTTCACTAGATTCAATACATTTAACCACATTTAAAGCATACACAAATCGTACCATTGTGGAGGCTTAATATCTCGACTAGGTCTTGATCTAGTAATTGCATATGATAGCACCACTAATGGTGGTTGCAAAGTGGCATTACCCATAACTTCTGAACCGACTAAGGTGTATTCTTCAAAGTAGACCCTAAACCAAACTCTGACAATACTGTATCAAATTGAATATCCACCAATGTACTTAACTTCTGCTGATTTGTATCCAAAGTTTCTCTAGAACCCCGCAAAACATATAATTGGGACCTTCTCCGTCCATTCAACACAACATGGGCATATTTACTAATCTTCAGGACTCCACCTTCATCAGTGTATTTGTACTTTTTGAGTCAAGATTATTCAACGAGATAATATTTCTCTTCAAATCTAGAACATATCTCACTTCATCAAGTGTTTTAACCATCCCATCAAAAATCGTAATTCTGACCCTTCCAATACCAACTATCATACGAGATGCATTATTAACCATTGCCACAACACTTTTTGACAATGCTTCATCTATTGAACAAAAATTCTGATTGAAACTTATATGAAAGGTACAAGTTGTATCAGGAATTCAATCCTTGTCAGGTTTGGAGTCTTCAGAAATAACCAAAGGTTTCCCACTGTAGCAATTTTCTTGACCTGTAATTTTTTGTTGCTTTCCTTTGTAATTTGCGGCCAATTTTTCCTTATTTTGCAACTTATAGCAATCCTTCTTTATGTGCCAATTCTTCTTGCAGTAGTTACAAACTTTATTATTAGAATTTGATTGCAGTCTGCCTCTCTCATAACCATCACAAACAATAAGGCTTTCTCCTAAGTCTCAGATCCAACAAGACACTTTATTCTCTCTTTGTGAATTGAGCATCATATACTTCATCAATTATGATAGTATCATGACTGTATAATACCATGTCTCTAAACAACATATATGAAGCAGATAACAAATACAACAAAATCAACCCAAAATCTTCATCATATTTAACCTCCAAATTTTCTAAACCAATGACAATTTTTTTTTTATAAACAGTTAGGTGATTTACAAATAATATACATTCTGTCATACGATGTGAATACAAACGCTGCTTCAAATGCAATTTACCAGTTAGATTCTTCGTATGCATAATTGCTTGAACTTCAACTATATTATAACTGCGGGTTTCCCCTTCAAAACATCCTCAAGTATATGATTCGAAAGATGAAAATGAATCTGCGATAGGGTATTTCTATCTTGACATTGTTTCTTCTCTTGCTTCAAAGTTATGGGCATCCCGTCAAATTCCAACAAAGTATAATCCAAATCCTCTGAGCGAGCATTGCTCACATCTTCACCTGCCACAACGAAAAATCTAGTGCTACGATTCAAAATCGGAATATCATACTTCATGATTGTCATCATAAGAACAAAACCTCGAACCAATCAAACCTTAAACTCTAATACCACTTATTAGATAAGAGATTTTTCCTAATTTTTATTATCACAAGAGGGATGTCATGTATAATCTTTATAAGTTTGTAATTGTTTTATGCTTTGAAACTTGTTTGTACTCCAAACTCATATAGCTGCATAGTTTTAGACTAGAAGTCCACCTTCGGTAAAATTGCTATAGTAAAATCGAGGTGTCAAAGACTAACAATTTTAATCATGTAATCCTTGTTAAGAATTGACATCAGCTCATCTTTTCCACATCAGCACTCCAGCTCACCTTCACCTTTTACCATGTTGTCATAACCGTTTCTTACTGTTGTTGGACCACTATTTTTGTTATGAAAAGATTCCAACATGATCCTTGATTTGAGGAACAACCCAACAGATATATTCTAGATCATTCCTGTAGCAATAGCAATGTATTATATATACAATAATTACAATCAATGAAGAATATGGTTTTCAGTATTGTCTTGTTCATTTACATATTTAACTTGGTATCAGAGCAGCCATGGCAAACACCAGTAACACACCTCAAAATGTTATTCCTACAGCTGCACCAGCATTTTTATCCAGCAGCATTACTGCACCATTGCTTGGAAGCAATCAACTTTCACCCTTTAGAGTTAACCTGACTCAAACCGTATCTGTGAAGCTGGACAAGAACAATTACCTACCGTGGAAGAATATGATTCTCCCAATCATCAGAGACCACAGCCTGGAAGGTCACATTCTTGTGACAAAGACGTGTCCTCAAGAATTCACTGGCACCCAAATCACTGGTGAAGGTGGAACCAGTGTTGAAATGGTGAAGAACCCCGAATTTTATCAGTGGATGTCTACAGATCAGTTACTGATGGGGTGGCTTTACTCCTCGATGACTCCAGACATTGCAATGAGGGTGATGGGTGCAACAAATGCACATCAACTGTGGACTGCCATTGAAGAAAGTTATGGTGTTCAAAATAGATCAAGGATAACCTTCCTTACTGGAGAACTTCAGAAAGTAAAAAAGGAAAATTTGAGTATAGATCAATATTTGAACAAAGTGAAACAACTAGCTGATAATCTAGAAATTGCTGGTAAAGCTATTACCCACACAGATCTTTTTACTCAAGTCTTGGCATGACTGGATGAAGATTACACGGCAATTGTTGTTCAACTCAACAGCAGAGACAATATATCCTGGGGTGAACTTCAATCGACATTAATGACCTATGAGAGTCAACTGGAACATCTCAATGCTATCAGAAACGAAATGGCAGGATTAAACCTTGATCAAACCTCAGCTAACATCTCACAGAGGTCAAGCTTTAATCACAATCACTTCAGATCAAATAGGCCAAGTATGGGAGGTAGATTCACCCACTACAGAAGTGGAAGAAGAGGTAGAAGTAGAGAAGCAAATTCGAGATAGGCCAACTTGCCAAGTTTGTGGCAAAGATGGACACAAGCTAAACATCTGCAACTTTAGATATGATGAGCGATATACTGGTATTCCACCAAGTCAGAGGATCAACTTCTATCCATCACCTGCAGCCCTCATAGCTTCTCCCAATACGGTGAATGATCCAGCATGCTTTGCTGACACAGGAGCAAGCAACCATATAACATTTGAAAAAGGAAATGTTGGTTCGACCAGTGAGTACAATGGTAAGGAGAAAGTCATAGTGGGAAATGGAAGTAAGTTGGATATTTCTCATTTTGGAACTGCACATATATCTGCTCTAAATGATAAAAAACTAGTGCTTAATAAACTATTACTTATGCCTGAAATAAAGAAGAATCTGATCAGTGTTTTTCAATTAACTTCAGACAATCAAGTTTTTATGGAATTTCACCCTATTTGTTGTTTTGTTAAGGACCTGTCATCGAAGGAGGTGATGCTACAAGGAAAGCTTAAAGATGGGTTGTATCAACTGGAATTCCCTCAGAACATCAGACCAACTCCACTTCAATCAAGTCTCTCAAATAAATTCCACTGCAACATAGCACCTGTTCCTACCAGTCAAGAATCTTCAATCAATTCCAGTCTAGAGTCACCTGTTAATTTTCTTGTTAGTCTGAGTCAAAAGTCTCTTAATGTTGATGTATGGCACCGAAGGCTAGTTCATCCATCCAGCCAAGTCATGACCCAAGTATTCAAAGTCTGTAACCTGAAATTTAAAGAAAATGCTATCAAATCCTTTTGCAATGCATGTCAGCTTGGCAAATCACATTTGTTTCCTTTCTCTCTATCCTCATCGCATGCCAAGGCACTTCTAGATCTTGTTCACACAGACATGTGGGGACTTGTATCAATCTTATCTACTTCAGGCTTTAAGTATTACATAACCTTCTTAGATGACTAGAGTAGGTTCACCTGGATTTATCCATTGAAGTTGAAATCAGAAGCCTTAAAGACTTTCAGTCAGTTCAAAAGACTCGTTGAAAACAAATTGAACCACAAAATAAAAACTCTGCAGGCTGATTGGGGTGGGGAGTACAGAATTTTCACAAACTTCTTGACATCGAGTTTAGACACCCCTGTCCTTATACTTCAGCTCAAAATGGAAGAATTGAAAGAAAACATAGACATATAACATAAACTGGCTTAACATTACTAGCACAAGCTCAGTTGCCTTTGAAATATTGGTGGGACTCTTTCCATACTGCTGTCTATCTCATAAATAGACTACCAACATCAATCCTCAAACTACAATCTCCCTATCAGATTTTGTTCAAAAAGGAACCCAACTATAAAACTCTAAAGACTTTTGGATGTACCTACTATCCCTGTTTGAGGCCATATCAAAAACAAAAATTTAGTTTTCACTCCACAAAATGCATCTTCCTTGGTTATAGTGATGCTCACAAAGGCTATAAGTGTCTAAACTCTTCAGGTAAATTGTATATCTCAAGGCATGTGGTTTTCAACGAACTTGAATTTCCTTTCGAGTCCTTATTCAATGTTAAAAATCAGTCTCAGCTTTCAGTATCTGAAATAATTGTTCCTTACATTCATCTTCCAACTGATCTAAATAATTCTGTCACCACATCAAATTCCTTTGATATAGCCCAGACTGAAGCAACACTTGGCCAGCATAATCTTTAAACTGACAATCAACAAGAAGGTAATTTCCATGATAACACTGCTGGTGAAGTTAATATAATTGAAACTGGAGGTAACTTTGAACTAGAACCTGCAACTAGCATGTCACAAAATGTTGAAGGAGATAAAAGTACTCAGCAGGAAGCAAAAACTCAAACTCCAAAAAGTGGTGAAAGTCAGATTCAAGAGAAACCAAGAGTTCTAAATTAACATCCTATGGTAACTAGAGGAAAGGCAGACATATTTAAACCAAAGGTTCTCTTGGCAAAATCTGCTAGAAATGATCAAATCCATCTGAACCTGGAAATGTTATAGAAGCATTAATGGATCCTAGCTGGAAAAAGGCCATGGAAGAAGAGTTTGAAACTTTGACAAAAATCAAAACTTGGAAGCTTGTACCTCCTCTGCTTGACTACAACATAGTGGGAAACAAGTGGGTGTTTAGAATAAAGCAAAATGCAGATGGATCAGTTCAAAGACTCAAAGCTAGACTGGTGGCAAAAGGTTTCCATCAAGCACCCGGGATTGACTACTATGAGACCTTCAGCCCAGTCATCAAACCATCTACCTTAAGAATCATACTTACGCTGGTAATTGCAAAGGACTAGGTCATAAGACAAGTTGACATTAACAACGCCATTCTGAATGGAGAATTGAAGGAAACCGTCTATATGGATCAATGATAGGGTTTTGCGGATGAATCAATGCCTAATCATGTTTGTAAACTCGAAAAGGCCCTCTATGGATTGAAACAGGCTCCTAGGGCCTGTTATGACAAATTGAAAGCTTCACTCTTGAGTTGGAAGTTCAAACAATCAGTGGCAGACACTTCTTTGTTCTACTTTAAGACTGCAGAACAAGTGATCTTTGCTCTCATTTATGTGGACGATATTATTGTAACAGGCAATGATAAAGACTTGATACAGAATTTTATAAGTCCACTTAACAAGAAGTTTGAACTGAAGGATATGGGAAGATTGCATCAATTTCTTGGAATTGAAGAGTTTGGCATGAATCAAGTATTCATCTTATTCAATCGAGATACATTTTTGAATTACTTAAAAGGTTTGAATTGGAAAATCTGAAACCATGTATTACACCAATCCCTGCTGGCAAAACAATTTCTAAGTGTGATGGAGAAGTACTGGCTGAACCATCAGTCTATAGGAGTGCAGTTGGAGCTCTTCAATACCTTTCACATACCAGACCAGATATCACTTTTAGTGTCAACAAATTGAGGCAATTACTACAATCTCCAACCACTACTCACTGGCAGGCTTTGAAAAGAGTGTTAAGGTATCTCAAAGGCACCATAAATCATGGCTTATGGATCCAAAGAAGTGATAGATTGAACCTAAATGGGTACTTAGACGCTGATTGGGCCTCTTGCCCAGATGATAAAAGGTCTACAACGAGATATTGCATCTATTTGGGGGACAACCTTATATCTTGGTCCTCAAAGAAACAGCATTTGGTAGCCCGCTCAAGCACTGAATCTGAATACAGGGCACTTGCATCAACTGCTTCAAAAGTTTCATGGATTCAATCACTATTTCAAGAACTTGAACTTCCATTAGCTGAAATTCCAACTTTGTGGTGTGATAACATGAGTGTAGGAGCTCTTTTTGTAAATCCTGTTTATCACGCCAGAACTAAACACATAGAATTGGATATTCACTTCATCAAAGACAAGGTGCTAGCAAGAAAACTTGAAGTGAAGTACATACCCACTTCAGATCAAATTGCAGACTTGTTGACTAAAGGGCTAAATCACTCCAGGTTTCTCTTCTTGAAGGACAAGCTTGGCGTCACAAGTGCACCGTCCAGCTTGAAGGGAGGTGTTAAGAATTGACATCAGCTCCTCTTCTCCACATCAGCACTCCAGCTCACCATCACTCTTTTGCCTTGTTGTCTCAACCGTTCCTTGCTATTGTTGGACTACTATTTTTGTTATGAAAAGATTCCAACTTGATCCTTGATTTGAGGAACAACCCAACAGATATGTTCTAGATCATTCCTGTAGCAATAGCAATGTATTATATATACAATAATCACAATCAATGAAGAACACGATTTTCAACATTGTCTTGTTCATTTACATATTTAAATGTGTTTACTAATGTTGTAGGAATTGATTACTAAATAATTATTTATAATTTTGAGCAATATGTTTATGATTTTCTTTGTGAAATTCAATTTTTTGCCATTAAGTTTTGTGAAAATGATTTTTCTGGATGGGTGAGTTTTGGAAGTTTTTTACTAGAATTCCATGGCATAGTCTGTCTCTATGTTGTATACTATGTACAACAATGGTGTTTCAAATGTAATTTCATGGGTGATTATGGAATTTATTTATTGGTTAGCGTTTGCAATTGTGTAGAGACAAAATGGAAAAATTTTAATGAATTCTTAATGTTTGGTTGAATTTCACAGTTTTAGTTTTTGGGTTCTTGGATTTTCTATTTTTGGCTCCTTATAATTGTTTGTTGATCAATCGAAGGATTTTTGGTTGTAATTGAGTAACTGAGTTAGCTTTGTAAGTATGCTTCAAGCCTTCAAGTGTTATTCGGCTTTCCTTTTTGTGCATTTCCTAGAGTTGGCTATTAAAAAGCACTATTTATTTGGCTATGAGTGCTAAATTTGTAGTGGTTTTGAGTAGTTGACAATAAATAGGACTTAATTTAAAGAAATAGAGAAACTTCATGCGAAAAAAAGCATCCAATTATCAGACACTTTATCCATTTCACACAATGTGTGTGTGGTTAGAGAGTAGAAAGGTGAGGCGGAGAAGTTTTAATATTCGGTTGAATCATTTGGTGTTGCAAATTCTTAATGTTTCCGATTGTTTGTAGTAATGATAACATAATTTAACATGATTTTTGTCTTTGCTTAGTTCATTGGTGATAATAGTACACCACATTCTTCTCCACCAAAAAGTCATGCTAGAGGAAGAACAAATATAGGACGGGGTCATTATAAAGAGATTTTTGAAGCTGGTACTAATGGAAACAAAAAGGAATTTGTTTGCTTGCATTGGGAAAGACTTTTGTTGGAAGTAGTATTAATTGCGTCAAACAACACTTAGTGAGGTTAAAATGTGATGTGGATTTGTGATGTAAAGTACTTCCTAATGTAAGATTCCAAATGAAAGAAAACTTGGAAAACTTTGTTGCAAATAAGCGTAAAACTCAAGAGGTTCTCGAATCCACGTAGTTCTTATTATCGAGAACAAGAAGAGTAAATGTATAGAGATTTGCATGATAATGATGTTCAAGAAACATCCCTCCTAGTTCTAAAGGAAAGAGTATGGTTATGGGAAAAGTGAAAGAAAATGAGTAAGAGCTAAAGTTTTAAAATAACAAAAAGGAATTGGTTCTTACTTCATGCCAAGAATGGGACTTGGTAGCCAAGCTACTATTAAGAGTGCTCTTCAAAATAAAGAAATTATAGAAAAATGTAATCTTACTATATCTAAATGGATGATTGATTCGTGCATTCCTTTCAATACTGTAAATTCTATATTTTCAGCAAAGTATCAATGTCATAGCTAGTATGGGTCTTGATTATTATGGTCCAAAATTTTATAGTCTTCGTGGTTATTTGTTAGCTAGAAATGTTAAAGAAGTAGAGAACTGTGTTTATAGCTATTGTTCAACTTGGAAGATGATAGGTTGTATAATTGTGGCAGATGGTTAGACAAATCAATGTAGAAGAACTCTCATTAATTTTCTAATTTATTGTACGAAAGGAACATTTTCTTAAAATCCATAGATGCTTCAAATGAATTAAAAACTGCTAATATGTTATACAAGTTATTTCGAGATGTTGTGTTATTTGTGGGTTCAGAACATATCGTCCATATGGTGACAGACAATGTTGCAAATTATGTTGCTATTGGTAGGTTATTGGAGTGAGAATTTTACAAATTATTTTGGTCTTCATGTATAGCCCGTTGTATAAATCTAATGTTTCATGATATAGGAAAAACTGGATGAAGTTATTAATGCCGTATTTCAAGCATGAAACATGACAAAATATATATACAACCATTGCCCCCCTTGCATTTGATGAGGATATTTACTTGAGAAAGAAACTTACTGAACACCTAGTTCGTGTTTTATGGATTGTTGATAGTGATGAAAAGCTTTCAATGGACTGTTTGTATGAAGCTATTCGCATGGTAAAAAAATGAAATGGAATGTAGATTTTAAAGAAGGAAGACTATAATTGCTCCTTGTGTGCTAATTATTAAGAATCGATGAGATAGTTAGTTGCGTAAGAATCTTCATGTTGCTGGATATTGGTTAAATCTTTCTTTTCAATATAATAATTCAGATATGGAAAATAAACAAATTATTTCGGGATTTTAATAGAGATATGCTTATGGTCAACCTGATTTAAGAAACAAATTGACAAGTGGAATGAGACTATTTAGGCAATAACGTGGTGACTTTGGACATTTATATGCTGTAGCCGATCATCATAGAATGGCTCCTGGTAAAATAAATATTATATTATATGATTTGTTGTATCATTTAGTGCAGATTTCAGTTTATATAACATACATATATTTTAATTTGTTATTATTTTTTACAGACGAATGATGGATGTGTTATGATAGTAGTGCACCTAACCTACAAACACTTGCAATTCGAGTATGAAGTCACACATGCAGTTCTTCAGGTTGTGAGAGGAATTGGAGTGTGTTTGAACCCATCTATTCGAGTATTAAGTCAAACATGTTATTCTTCATATTGCGAGAGAAATTTCTCATGTTTGAACATATTCATTCTAAAAAGCGAAATAGATTTGAGCACTAAAGATTGCACGATCTTGTTCATGTTCACTACAATTTAAAATTGCAACAACGGTAATGTTATTTAAATAAAATTTTCATCATTTTATGATTTATTTGATTTTGAGATTTGATTTTCTTTTACTAAAATTATAATTGATTATTTATAAATTGGATAACCATTGTCTAGGAATTACTTCAAGAGGCGAAATTATGATCCTATCAACTTTGAAAGGTTTGGGATTTATGGCAATTGTGTATTAGAAGATGAGTCATCGAATTTAATAGATGATGAGTTGGAGACATTTCGTCGTGATATAGGTGGCTGTATGATGAAAAGCGATCAAAATGTTTGTAATTGTTTGACTGATACTATTGTTTCTTCTTTTTAATAAAATACATATGATGTAATGTTGAATTTTAAACTTTTTCCAGATGAATTGCATTTTGGTGATTGATAAGTGTGTTTTAATACACTTATTAGGCACTTTCACGAGCTAATTATTGAAGAAATTGAGTTGATTCCTATTCATAATTGTGTAATTATGGTGTTTTAAACTTTTTCCAGATGAATTGCATTTTGGTGATTGATAAGTGTGTTTTAATACACTTATTAGGCACTTTCACGAGCTAATTATTGAAGAAATTGAGTGGATTCCTATTCATAATTGTGTAATTATGGTGTTTGTAGGCCAAAATTTCAAGTTGGTGGATAAATGAGCTAAATGAAGGAAAAGATGACCAAAAGTACACAAAAACATGACTTTGGAAACCAAAGTACACAAACAAAAAGTTAAAGGTTCTTGAATGCAATTTGTGAAGGGCATAATTGATATGAAAGTCAAAGTTTGAGGTCCAAAATATACAAGTTCAAAGTTGAGGGACTTGGCGTGCAATTACATGGTGACTTGGCTGCAAAAACTGAATCAGAATTCATTTTTTTTATAGAATCAGTGACGCCTAGGCACCACTTTGGGGCATTTTTGATACTTTTCAAAACTTCAAGAGCACTAGGAGATAAATCAAAGACTTTGACAATGATTTGGAGAAATCAAGTTCTAACTCTACAAAATGGTTTTATCTTTAAACTTTGATTTTTCTCAATTGTTTTGTCAAATTTGTAATGTATTGATATAAATATTCTCATTTTCATCATATGTATAAATGAGCTAAGTTAGGGATTTGTTGTATTAGTTTAACTTAGCTTTTAATTAATTTTAATATTTGCTCATTAATGTTATGTTATTTATTTTCATGTGTTTCTACCAAAGTTATTGGATCCGATCGGACATCGACCCGGACAAGGTATTGGGTCTCGGGTTACTGGTTGGACCTATGGATCAATGATCAGCTCGGTGGGTTATTGCATAAAAGTCTATAAAAAGAATTAAAGTATAAAAAAATTTTAAGCAAAATTATATATTTATTTAAATTAATTTTCACTATTTATTTAGGCACATAAAATAAAATTAAAGGTTTGACCAATTCTTTTATAAAAATTCTTTTAGAAAACATAAATGATATACATGATAAATTGGATACAAATTACTTTTTGTACATAATAAACATTGAAGTACTATATAGCTATAATGATGAGGAACTAATAGTTTTACTTAGACGTTCAAGGTTCAATTCCTTGGACCCCCAATATTTTAAAATACAATTTTGAAAATCGGTCAACTAACTGAGTTAACTCTATCAAAATCGTTGAGTTTTGACCGAATCATGCACATTCATATTAATTAATCTACCCGGTCCAGACAAGGGTCAGGTCACCAATTTCTAGTTCGATCGGTCGGTCCGAGCTGAGTTTTATAACTATGGTTTCTACTATTATATTTCATGCATTTT
>CAIGRQ010112739.1:0-11485 GCA_903798375.1 Fraxinus sp. D2006-0159 | reverse complement strand
TGTGGTTGGGCTGTTCCTGAGCCTAGAAACTTCTTCCATTTTCGGCCATTAAAAAGGGGAAGTTTCACTCGTTATTTACTGCCATTTTCAGCCTCTATATGTAGTTTATGATTTGCATTTTAATGTATCTCGGTTTATGATATGATTTGATTTACACATATATATAATGTTAGTATTAGGGCTGAATATTTAGCACCTGAGATTACCATTTTATGCTTTATATATATGTTAGCTTGTATTGTGATTTGAAGACTTTTAACTGTTAATTCCCAACAGGTACACTGCACAAAGAGTCAAAGATGCACCAAATCTTTAAAAATTAAACTCCAAAATTATCTCACGTAAAATTTCATTTTCCATAGGCTCCTTTTTCCTTTGCAACAAAACTTAACAAGTAATCAAAATTCAAAGTTAAATAATTTTATAAATATTTTACTAATTAATAGCTTTAATGCAACCCAATAGGAAAAAATATGTTTTTAGTTCAAAATTTTATAAGAACTTAAAATTTTTGTTGCTTTAAAAGTGACCGACCATAAAGAATCAAGATCACTGAGGACTACTAACGGGTTATAAATATTACAAGTATTTTTAATATATTGTTGTATAAGATTTTTAAAAATTAATTATCGATCCCTATTTTATCGTTTATGCTTTGTTTAATAATTTATCATTTTTTTTCATATTTATGAGTTGATCTCGAGCTTTGTAATGAATTTTTATTTAATTAATCTTTTATATTGTTAGATTACATAAATGACAAGTGATTTCATACTCAATTTTTGTTTATTTTCAATCCGACGAGTAATTTCATACTTTATTTTTATAATTTTAAATATAAAGAACTAAATCACACCATTTATTTTAATGGTATCCAGTTCTATTCAATTTGCTTCAAAATCGAATCACATCGAATTAGACTGCACCCACCCCTACGCGATTGTATGGGGTCTTCTTTTGGTTTGATGACTAAGTCATCAAGAGAATATGAGATGGAGTGTACGACGATTTTGGATAGGCTTGATGAAATTGATGACTACTGTTGGCCATAAAATATGTAGAATTATTCTTCTTGGTCAGGTTAGAGGGGGGCCCCACAGGCGCCCCCTCCAATAGGGGGCGGGGGGACAAATAGCCCCCCTGTTTTTTGATCTGTTTTTAACCCTGGCCAAGCAGCAGGGTTCTCTGAAGTTTCTGTTACAGTCGCCCAAATCCTTTCATCGAAATGCCTCTCTAGGTGGGGATGATTGAAGATTAACCAGCTAAAGTTTTCTTTCCAAGCCCCATTCCAACTATAGGAATAACGGAAACAGCTTCACTGCTCAGTTTATTCGATATACTCACTAGTTCGAGCTTATCATTTTGTTTTCCTACCACAATTTGAGAAGCTATGCTGTCAGTTTCCCTGACAGGAGGCAAATGAGCCAAATCTACAATTATCATCCCCGAATCCATGGCTAGCAGCTTCATCATTGATTAATTTCAGTTACTCATTGATAAAACCATATTGCTTTGGAATTCTTTGCCAGTATTTACGTTGAAGCATAACCATACCTTAGCCTTCATCTGGTTCGGAGTCAAAATCATAAGACGTAAATTTCATAGTTGATCTCGTCAAGAACATTATCAACATCATAAGCAACATCTCCAAGTTTCCTGAGCTACAATTTGACAGACTCGTCAAATAAAAAAGCTTGATCATTACCAGGGATCTTCCGAACATTCTAAATTCTTTGTATATCAGATAAAAGAGATGGAGAGGAAGAATCCAAACTCAACTCCAACTCCAACTCCAACTCCATGTTTGGCTTCTTTTTTAACTTCTATCGACAGTACAAACTAGCCATCCTTTATACGTAGGAATCATCTATCCAGATAACAAACAATTTTAAGATCTATCTCCTTGGAATGGTATCACTAGGGGGAGAATATATACATTCTTTTTATTGTTTTGTACAAACAAAATAAATCCTTGTACAACCAAGTGACAATGTAAATATATTTTTTTATCAGGTATCAGAGAACGAACACCACACATTTGAATCTACGTTCTATAGTTCTTCATTATCATCCTTTTCCAGTTCAAGACCCTCTGCTGCCAGAAGCCGGCTAATCACCTTTTTCTTCTCTTCTGCTTTTCTTCGCATTAAATCCCTTTTCTTCAAGACCAGTGTGTGTCGCCTTAAAGTACTGTTGAAATTCTCCATGGATGCCTTCTTTTCTTTTGCCAATATTTTCCTTTCTTCTTCAGGGTCAATCTGAAATTACATTCAATGATCAAACATGATTTGTTAGCATTGTAAAGAGTATACATCGAGATGGTCAGTTGTAAAGAATTAATGGTCAATCTGAAATTATAGAGTAGCAAAACACATCTTGTTGGGGAAGAAGTAATTCTTTTTCTTTTTTCTACGTATTAACATTCTATCATGCAACATCATATTTTCCTTCAACCAAGTTATTTTCTTTAATTCAACAGGAAAATATAAATAGAGTTTTTGAGCCCAGTAAAAATAGATGGATAAACCCGAACTGTATGATTACGGAAGAATATTTAGCCCCGTTTGTGCCACATTTTTGAGGAAAAATGTATTTTGGAATAGTTATTTTATTTATTTTTTTTGGGGAGAATGAGCGGTTAAAAAATAAGGAAAATTAAGTATGAGTTATTTTATGGGAGAATGTGTTTGAAAATTAGTTTTGAACAATTGAGTTTTTTTTTTGAAAAAATCGAGCCCCAAACAGGGGCTAATTTCTGAATATAAGCATATTAAGTTAGAATCTTTTATAATTTATTAACTATTGATGAACTTCACACGTAATATACACCATGGAAGGCAATCCACTTACATCAAGAAAATGACTAGATACCTTAGAACGAGCAAGACGGCGTGCACGAAGATTCAATTCACGCTGCTGCTGTTCAGCCCAAGCTGCAATTGCCATATCACCTCTTTGGTCAAATGCTTTTCGCTTTTTTATAATCCACTCCATCCATGCTTCAGATGCCTGGTAAAGAAAATAGATTAGGACATAAAGCACTATACGAAAATAACGTCAAAATAAAAAGCAGAACACAGGGAACTCAATTCCTTTAAAGGATTTTTGTTGTTGAAAATTACCATAACAAATACGAGTTTATAAGGTTCAATCGACTTGTACTTGTTATGGTACTTTTCAATTAAATTTCATGCAGGCCAATTACTTATTATAATTGCACAACATTTTTACTTTTCATTCTAGTCATTCTTGAGAAGTCAATTGAAAATCAAAGATTCAGGGAAAAAAAAAAAAAGAAAAAAAAGAAAAAGAAAAAAAAGAAGAGGTTGAAAACTGTATCAAATAATTGTATATTAACTAAACATTATTATGACCAATCGATGAGATAATGTGGAGATTCATGTTGAAGTTTCTATTCACAAGTTTGCAGAGTGTAGAACTCTGTAGTTTTGTATTTTGAGTAGCAGGTGTGTAAAAGAAACATATGTTTAACAACAGGAACAACATTAGGCAAATGGCACTTTTAATAAATTTCCTCAACACTCTCTTCATCTCCTGAAAGAAAATAGCAACACTTAACATAAAGAGAACACAAGATTTTCCATGACAAAAATTAGCCACATCCAATATGTAATAAACATATTTGCAATACCCTTTAAATAATGACCAATCAATGAAAATCATTTTCACCTTCATTGGGTTCACTCGATTGTCATTATCATATTTCTTTCGTTTCTCTTCATCTATAAGGAGCTCATAAGCAGCCTGAATCTTTATAAATCGAGCTTCAGCTGTTTCCCCTTCTTCTAAAGTTCCTCTGCCGTTATATACTTAAAATTGATATACATAAACATATTAGTTTCTTGCCCAAAGGAAAACAATTTTCAAGCTACAGCGAATTTTATAAAATGCAAATTCAGATTTCAGGAATATTTAACAGATTCAGATGGGAATATGAATCTATATGTGCCAGAAAATGGCAACTATGCAGTTCTCCAGCGTGGCATGTGGTGGATAATGTGAGCATCGAACATCGGGGGCAATTCTCCCGCTCTCCTCCTGATCATCTATGAAGTTATCTCCAGGAGCTCTGACCTGTGCAGGCGAGGCGACAAGAAGACAAAAGGGGAAGAGAATTAAGGGGTCAGCAGCTTAACACCCAAGAAGAGGAAGAAAACCAAGCATGTCAAGGATAAAATTGAGGTCCCCAGTCCACCTCTTGGCCTCCACCTTTCAAGCTTGTACAAAATTATACAGTATCATCAGTTACTCTTAGACATCTGCTTATGTTTGTAGTCTGGTGAAATGGAACTCCCTCAAATTTTGCTTTGTATACTATGATCATGTGATGAAGATAACATTGCGTATACAATTTATGAATTTAAGAACCACCCGTTTTAGAGAAAATAATATATCTATGAAATTAATATTTCAAAAATATCATAGTAAAAGTTAATTGTAACAAGTAAATCAAGAAATAACATAAAGCAACATGCTTTAACATTATGGAAACCCCAAAAAAAATGAATGAATTGCATAGAAACAAATCTGATTCTACAATTCTGTATCACGAAAGAAACAAAAAGCAGTGCCATGTTCGAAGACGAAGTATCACAAATAGTTAATCTAATTTTCACTTCTTAGAGATCCTTATTCATGATCACTCTAGGTTACATATGCAGCTATATAGTTTGAATGAATTTATTCAATCTCCAAGTCAAGATGTTTATTTGGTTTCTAGATATGATTGTAAAAGGTAAACACGTGCCTTACTTCATGTGAAAAGATCCGAAATTGCTTCACTGCTTCGAATTACTTCAGTTGTTAAAAAGGGGTAGAGTATATATAATCAAGAATTGCTCAAACATCACTCTGTAGTGAGACATAATGCTAAGAATTTTACAAAGAGGCAGCACAAAATCTTACCTAAATGCTTCATCTCCTTCCAACTAATTACCTAACTCCTCAGGAATCAATAACCAGCATATAGCATCCAGGCACCATGCCATTTCCTACATGGGCCATCCCTATAGAGTTCCTGATCAAACCGAAATGTCCTAATGAGGAGCTCTATACTCCATGAATACCCTGAGGAATTGACGCTCAGAGGCTAGAAGCAAGGCTCGTGAGCATGAAAGCCTGCCACGAGATCACTTGCTGATGTATACAAAATTAAAGAGGGAAGATTATCGAAAACTACACCTTCTGGAAACTTCAGCTTCTGCCCTCATTTCTTGAGATATTATCACTACCATACAGCTGTCCTCTTTTATTGGAACCTGCAATACCATTATACTGAAATTTGTCGAGCCTCCCAGCTACCTATCCTCATTAATTGCAACTGTTTAGCCTTTATCATAAGGATCCAGATCCTTTCAGTGCTTCAACCGTAGATCATTTCCTTTTTTCACTATTAGAAACTCAGCTTAAAGTACATTTATCGTTTCTCACTTGCTGATGTATACAAATTAAAGAGGGAAGATTATCGAAAACTACACCTTCTGGAAACTTCAGATTCAGCCCTTATATCTTAAAATATTATCACTACCATACAGCTGTCCTTTTTTATTGGAACCTGCAATACCATTATAAACTGAAATATGTAGAGCCTCCCAGCTAACTATCCTCATAAATTGCAACTGTTTACGCTTTATCATAAGGATCCAGATCCCTTTCAGCGCTTCAACTGTAGATCATTTCCTTTTTTCACTATTAGAGACTCAGCTTAGAGTACATTTATCATTTCTCCCTGGATGCTCTCCTTGAAGTTGTCCTTTCTCTTAAGTCATTTCTCAGTTCCACCAGACTCCTAATGGAGACATTATGAACTAATCAATCTCATTCACATCCATCCAGCTTAATAAGTAGAACTAATCAACCTCATTATTGTCTAATCATAACTGAGAGAAGAAAAAGTCCAGTTGTCAGTGTGTATTACTTTCACAGCCTAAAGGTCAACTGCTATGCCCTCATCAACCAGCAGTGACAAAGTTGTTTAAGATCCAATAGTAGGAACTCCTCTACTGGAATTTGAGGAATAAAGTAATACACTCAGTTTTCACTCTTTGTAGGAATTAAGAAGATAGGGGGAAATTATATACTTAGTTTTCTCTCTGAATCTATTATTTTCCACTGGCCTCATCCAATTATATTTGGTTAAATTTATTCTATACCGAGTGACTATTAACCACTCAGTTTTCTTGTAAAATGCTTCAGTTTGAAGTTAAAAGGTAAGAAAAGAATTGCCTCATTTAAACGTTTTAATCATTATCATTTTGTGATTTGATTTCTCTTTTGCATTCCCATTTGCTTTTTAATTGAACTGAAGATTGAACTTGGTATTTGCTCTCCTTTTCGATTTGCGAGACATCACTGTAACTATTTTTATGTTTCTGGATGGTAGGTGGCTTCATCAATATGTGGCATTATCTTGATTTAACTGCTGCTCGGCTTTGCCTATTTCGGGATCGAAGTGTCTTCGTATGTAGTTGAGCACAGAAAGTTCTCAACTTTGGGTTATGAAGTTTTTGAAATCATTTTTTGTATTAAACTTTAATTAAGGTTTTTTTACGAGTGGTAAATAAGTTTTGCTGCTTTATGAATTGGGCATCAGGGATTTGTGAATTTATCACCTGAAGTTTGCATAGTTAGGTCTCATTTCTGAGCTTTTTCCCCATTTCTGAGGCTTTAATTTTCCTGTGCTTAGGTTTCAGTGTATTACCATGGCAATGCAATTGACAACTGTATACAAATTCTAATAACATATAGATAGTGGCAATGGTAAAATCATTTAAAAGCAAAAATAGTCTGGCAGCCATAAAGGCAACAAAGAAGCTAAATAACTTATATCATGTGTAGTTCATTTAGATTTTCAGTTGTTTCGTCTGCGAAGGTTCACGGATTGGAAAACGAAAAAAGACTATAAATTAAAGTTGGAGGTCCCAGTGGTGCACTTGTACCAAAACAAATACCAATGAGTATCAAATTCATTGTAGTGCATCTATCCATTGTGATTGAAAATAAATTATAATGTATCTAAAACAATTATAACATTTTACACAATCCTGGGTTTTTACCTAATTTCAAAAATTTTCATCTTTTTTACATCACGCTCCCACTGAATAAAACACCCCTGTCAACCAAAAAGTCAATAATTTCTTGCATTTTCCTACTATCCTAATCACATTGCCCATATAAACATTTGTAGAGAAAAACCCTTCTATACTGGCTGAGTTATTGCTTTTGTCACTGGTGAACATAACAGCCCAAGATCGTTTTTCTGGCATCATAAAACTTTTACCTACCCCCATAGAAATCATGATTTCTTCAAAACAAATATTTTTGTCTTCATTTTAGAAACAAACTTGAGTTTCTAAAAAATTACACAGAAAGTCCTTAGTGTCCTATATGTAGTTAGAGAGTAGGAGCCGAGACTCGCATGATCACGAAAATCATGCATGCTAATTTTTTTGCCAGGTATCCTGATTCATTGTCAAACTATTCGAGTTAACATAGTTTTGTCTTTTTTGCATAATTTTATTTTATTTATTTTATTTTTCAATGAATACCACAAAACCTCAGATAATTGACAAAAATGATTCGATATTAAACATATGAAGGAAAAAAATGCGGTGCTATGTCTAAAGGATATTTGAGAGGGATTAAGATTTCTCCAATAAGATCATAATAGAAAAGTATCAAGATATAATTGTGTCTTCATATTACAATGCAAGAAATGCATAATATCTGTGTCATGCACTTAAAAATTTCAAGCAAAGATTATGGACAAACCATCAGGATGATAAAACTTTGCCAAGCGTCGATAGGCAACCTTTATTTCCTCTTCATCTGCATTGCGTTCTAGTTCTGCATTTGAAAAGGTGCAATTTTACGTCAGCTATCACGTCTATATACTATAAAACAACTTTGAAAAATAAACGGCACTGTGAAGAAGGTGAAAATAAACTAGAATTAGAGGCACTTCACAAACGAGAATGCTTGATGAAATATTTGACCGCCAGAAAGCAATCTTTCAAGAACAGTGACAGCAGAAAGCTTTGATTCGCCATAAGAATATGAATAACTCTGAATGGAAAAGAAGTATTCAAATGAAGTGGGCCATCAAATATAGAAGAAAAGAAACATGTAGCAAATGATGATATCCAAACAGTGAATGTGAATTATCTACAAGCAATTCTTATATTGTGCATGCTGAGGTTATCGGCCTACATAATTGAAGATCTCCTCTCTCTTGTGGCTGCTGGTAACATTATACATAAAGTAAGATAAATCTCTTAAACTCTCAACAGCCAAAACTCTCTACTGTTTCCTCATCTCCTCAAGATGTAGCAACCCTCATTCATTCTTTCTTTTCAAAGTTATTAAGCTGTTCCTCATTGCTGAATTCACCGTTTAATGTAAGTATTCATTCATTTAGTTTTTAGTCTTAAGAGCGACAAAACACTCTAGTACCATATGGAAGAAAGTGGTTCCCCGTTGACTTAGGTACTTATCCTTTCATTTAGTAAGTTGTTCTCAATAGCTTTACACAATTCATTAGGTCAAAAAGAGATTATATGAGAAACTAGGCATTTATGTACTTATTATTTGTTATTTTAAATTGTCTATCATTCATTTATCCATATTTAGCTACATGTAGAATTTGTGCATGAGCAGCATAGGTGTTCAACATGTTGAAGGGTGTTCTACTGAAATAGATCCTTCAACATGAGGTTGCAAATATAAGACATAGGCATAGTATTTTTATGTGCCCAAAAAAAAAATAAAAAAATACAAGTAAGCCAGTATTATGACTTTGGTTTATGGTGGAAGCTCTACGGGTCTGAATATCATGCCTGGTTCAAGTGAAGACTATGAGTGGGATTATTGAGAATTATAGAAATTATCATTATAACCTTATAAAGTAAACTCCTTCGCGCTTTTCGTGGAACCACTAAACCTACAAGGCAAACCGCTGTTTTTGCCTTGTATATGGAGCTACAGATACTTTTGCCTAATACAACTTGTTTTGAGCATAGGCAATTTATAAGCACTGCTATTGAATTTATGAAAAATGCCTATCAAATGTCCTCTCCTCTCATAAAAGCCCTTGCATTATCATTAGAAAGATTAAATATTTGAATACAAGTTTTTAATGTGCTCTCCACAACTAAAACCTTAACAACTTTGTTTTATATTACGTATTTTATCAGCCGAAATGGTAGAAAGAATTTTGGCTGATCATTTGTTGAAGCTTTGACATGATTAGAGTTGATCTTTAGTTCAATTCTTAATAGTTTAAAAATGATGTATCAATTCCATATTCATGTTTAATCTCGGCCAAATACCATGTGATGGTTTTATGTATGTACCTCAGGTCAGTTTTTCAATATATAGATTAGATCTTTTAGTTTGATATTTTCAAAAAAGTGATTTCCTGAAGATAATATTGAGAATAATGAACACTAGACTGAGCATCACAACTGTAGAAATGTCCTTAAAATAATAAGAAAATAGAGAAATGAGAAGAAAATGGAGAGTTATCATATAAATAATTTTACTTGTACATAATAGAGTTACATATAGATGAGATGTCAAAAAGAGAGAGAGAGAGAGTTTTTTCTTTTATTTGATTAAAGAAATTCAGACCCAATCATCCATATTATGAGTACGTAACATGTAGCACAACCGTCATCATATATATATTTGATAACAAAGACATTTGATTTATCTTTTGTATGATGGGACAACGAAGGCAACAACATTGGAAAAGTAAAAAGAGAGATTACAAGATGGTTGAAAGAGATGAAATCCCTCAGTCAAGAAGATGAATTAGCCATCCGAAATGATGAATTCGGTAAACAAATATTAATATTGTGCATTTCAGAGGGCACTTTATTCAGTTTGGACTAATATCATATCTCTTCATCAAAGGACAAAAGTCCATGCTTCTGCCTTATTTTCTTGCGCATAGACATATAAATATGAGCATGTGAGTGCTGCAAATCATGCTTACAAATTTATTAACTGAATGATGACAATAAGGTGTGTACTATACCAACTAATGATGTCATGGTCCAGAGTTATAAAGAACTAAGGCCCTCAAAAATAAAAACCTCGGCAGGCCGAGTTCAAGTCCATCGTTGTGTGGGTTGTTCTAATTATCTTAGTTAATAATCCACTCTGGGATTGACAAGTAATAATTGTGTAGTTAAATCAACTGAATTACTGTTGTCACTCACTCTAATCAAGGTTAAAGACTATAATTTCGTGAGTTTATACTGAACCTGACTCGTAATTATAAGTATCCCAGCTCAATATACCACCATAACAAAACTTCCCGGACATCTTTCTGTTCGTCATAAATAATTTTTTAAAAAGTAACAACAAAAAAACAGGTAGTTCAAGCCAAAAAGTAAAAAAATAAATTAAAGATATAAAAATAAAAGACAGAAAACAGTTACCAAGGGTTTCATAGGGAGATTTCTGGTCGGTCCAACTAGAAGCCCAAGTGGCCACCATCCTCCTCTGCTGATTCAATCTCACTCGCGCTTCATTCTTCTTCTGTGCTCCAAATCTATCAATCCAAACAGCAAACACTAAAGGCCTCGATGACGATGATCCGAGATTGGTATTAGCGTTTACAGTAGAAGAAACCCTAATAATCGATCTGTAACATATCATCGAAGAGAACACCGTGTACGGCCTACATAGTGCTCGTAAATTACTCATTGAAAATCGATTCAACAGGATGATAAGTTCTGTTCACGAATCCGATGAAATGATTGAAGCCGTGATGGAATTGAATAGCTAAAGCGGTTGATTATTTTGAAATGACAATTTTGTATATATAATAATCCACTGAATCTGTGTGGGATTCAGTTATTTTATTTTTGCTTTTTGCTTTTAATTTTGTGGATGGTTTGGCTCCAAATTTTCTTTTCTTTTGTTTTTGGGGAAGCTTCATTTGACAGTCATGCCCATCTTTCGATTTATAACTACCTATTTGCCATCACATAAAACCAGCAGTTGACCATTGAAGATGTGTTTATTTTAGGCATGTAAAACAGATTCTCTGCGTCATAAAAGAATAAGGAGAAATTGTAGTCACGATACTAAATTTTTCATTTAGTTATAGATTTTGTTCAAATCTTTCATTTGTGTCACTCACGGTACCAAATCTATGAAAAACTTGTACTTGAGTCCAAATGAATGAAAAATGTTAGTTTGATCGTTAGTTGATTAAAAAATTGACTTTGACAACAATTTTGATTAATTTTAAAAGAATAAAATAGTAATTTTACATTTTCTATAATAAAATAATTAAAATAAAAAAATCCACCCCACCCCACCCAAACCCAAAACCAAAAACCAGAATCCATCCCCACTACACACATACTCTCCTATCGCTTAAACTTTGAAAATCACTTTGTTGGAATATTCTAACAATATTTGGGGCCACATGTAACAAATTAAAATGTGTGGT
>CAIGRQ010112727.1:0-21202 GCA_903798375.1 Fraxinus sp. D2006-0159 | reverse complement strand
TTTCGTGACGATGAAAAACTACAAACGAGCAACCTTCTTATACTACATTTGGTACATAAAAATCAATCTAATACATGAATTTAAACACCAATTAAAATTTCTAGATATATGTATTAGGAATAAATTCATTCATAATTATCTATATTCATGTATATCAAGATTTATCAAGTCAAGATTCATTGAGTTTAAATTAATTTGAATGTTAATGAATTGAGAATTAATGACACGAAATTCATACATGATAAGGATTTTGTAATATTTATTACATATTGAAAAATGAAAAGTAAGGTATTATTGAAATAATTAAATTGTAGTAGGGTTAAAATAGCTAAAAATGATTTTCACTTGATGTGATATTTAATATATTATAGATATTATCATACTCTTTATGCTCTTTTGCAGTAGTTGATGTCTCTTCAGGTTGAATGACTGATTCATAATTTAAATCCACGGGCAATTGGTAGTCTTTCTTTTCAACTTTTTCAAGTGGATTATATCCCCACCTTTTAAACTCACTCTAGAATATGGCACCTCCCATATACATTTTTTTTCCATCCAACTTGGCAAATTTATTATAATATTTTGCAAGTACCTTCTCGTTCAACAGAAGAAGATCATCTTAAATATTGTTGAAAAAATAAGAGCTTGAACTTCAAGAGGTCAATGTCTGTATACAAGCAATAACCAATATAATGCAACCCATAACAAAATTCACAATATATGTCTTCTACAAGTGCATCCTCATCGTCCATTTTAAAATTATTTATTGCAAAAATTTTGTTGCTTTACATTGTTGAATAACACTTATGAAGAACGCCAAATATAAGAGAGATCGGAATTGTGGTGGGTAGCGAAAAATAAAATAAAATAAAACGAACAATCGAATCCAATATCAACTAATAAACTATAATTAAACAAATTATTCCCTGATAACGACGCCAAAACTTGTTTGGACAAAACTCTTAAATGTAGAGATCGTTGACAAGTAATAAATTTAGTGAACTGAGTTATTGTACCACGAGGAATAATTGTTAACTATGGTTTACCGATTTTTATCAAATTCGATATACATGAGACAAAAGAGTTGATTTTTTTTTTTTGTGATTATTCTATCTTACACTATGTATTATAAAAATATTATTTTTATCAAATAATGAGATAGATGCATTGGATTTCAGAATCCACCTATTGGTTTCTATTTTCAATTCTTGACTTATGTAAGTTAGTGCGATTCGGGTATTTGTAATAATCGATAATCCACTGGTATCTAATATTTTTTTAAAGAAATATTAAACCTATCTTTAGCACAACTCGACTATATTCCTAGTCCGAATAAATATGGAAATGAAGCATTCAATCACATGATTATCATACACGATTGCACCATCATAAATATTATTCCTAATACCTATTACCCATGTGCCATTATGCAATGTTCTAACTTATTGTGAGTCTTTCAACAATACAATAAGTAACGAGTTATCTAATTGATAGTTAAGCAATCAAATAATGCAAGAAGCATGCATAATTAATCACAAAACACAAGAAAATAACTAAAACACGATCAATCTTAATTTAGAAATATAACTTAAAATGTTTCATCATTTATCCAATACACAAGAAAAAGCCAAGCATTATGATATTCAGATTATACAAGAAGATATAGAACGACATCACCCGAAAGTAAAGAAATAGATGAAGAACTCAAAAACTTGATTTCTTACACTTTAATCTTCAATCTAAGCTTTGAGATTTAAAATCTTGTCGTAGAATTCTTCTTCGCCGCTTGTCAGACTCTCTTCAATGATAAAATAATTGTTTTCCATGTTTTTGACGTTCTTTGGGTTATAAGAAATGTAAAAGATCACGTACCAAAACTTAATGAATTAAGAAAAATGAAAAAATAAATCCCCGAATTTGTTCAAGGCGCACCTAAAAGGTGAATTTGGCCTTAGGTGGTCTAGGGAAGAGGTCGGACGCGCGCCTAGTTATATCTCGAGTAACTATCGATATTTTTGTCATAACTTTCTCTATCGATATCCAGTTGAGGTGATTCAATGTACGTTGAAAAGATAACTCAAATGATACAATTCTTCTTGAAATATCATTTTCCCAATTTGAACTTTTACTATGCTGAAAAATGGGTCTCAATTTGAGTTTGAAAATTCAGAGCATAACTTTTTCGACTGAAAATTAATATGTGATAATACTTTGACTATATTTCACCATTTTGACTTATTTCATTATCTAAGTTCGACACAACTTTTGAGTATTTGTATTTTAGTTCCTGAACTTCGGATCTCTTAAAATTTAGTCCATTTTCACCATTTTTCTCCAGTTCCATCATTTCTCTTAAAATTTAGTCCATTTTCACCATTTTTCTCCAGTTCCATCATTTATGTCAATTTGTACCTAACAAACACAATATACATAAAATTAAGTCATAATTCATCAAAATAATCAATTAATACTCTAACTTAAATGTTCAAATAAGTATACAAAATACACTTATCATAGCCCCACTATTGTTATAACCATTTTTTTGTAATTAATTTTATGTTTTGATCCAAAGAATGTCCTGTTTAGCATATTCTTAATTAACAAGTCATGAACTTGTAATGTGTCCTCATGATACTCTTTGAGGTTAAAAATTGAATGGAGGGAAATGCCTTCATTGAGCACGGGAATTAAAAATTCATTAACAATGTTGGTTGTAGTAAGAAGTAAGAAAAGAATATATGTTAAGGTTTGGGGTTAATTAAGAAATGATTTTGAACAAAATATTATTTTTAATTCTTTAATGGACCAATATTACTTTTATTATCAGTTTGGTGGTGGTCGGTGGGGGACTCAAACGTTTTGAGTTAGGACACAATCAAACTTGCAAAGAAATTGTGAAAAATATAAAAGCATTCGATATTTTATTACAATTGTTTTCTATGTGTTTGCATACTTTGATAACATTGCATAATTAATTTATTTTCAATATTGTCAATTGTCAAATACACCATTCAAGATCCATTCTATTGTTATCATATCCACATAACGGAACAAAAACTTGAAATTTATTTGCTTCTATTCCACTTGCTCCAACACAGTTAATGAGTTGCGACTAAACAAATATTTGACATTGATGGCAAGTGTCCTAATTTAAATTAGATGGCAAGTGTCCTAATTTGTACAGTAAAAAATCCCAAATAAAAAATAATTCCAAATACACGTATGTTTTTGGAGGAGAGAGCGGTGAACAGACCTTGGTTATTAAGGAAAGAGGTGGTGCCGGAATTGCAGTGGCAGATGAGGACGGTGATGACTTAGCTCTATAGCAGTGTTAGAGCAAATTAGTAGTAAAAAAAAAACAAATTTAGGTTCTAATTAGTTGAAAATTTAATCGAAAAGTGAAGATTTGTAGTAGATGTGTTGAGGGAGANGAGAGAGAGAGAGAGAGAGGTATAAGATTTCCTATGATTTTCTAAAAAATTCAAAAAATAAAAAAGAAGTTTTTTTTTTTTTTAGTTTGCGGGTAACATGACCCCCCTGTGCCCCCTCCCATCCTTTCCTGGTGGTGGTGATCGAAGGCATGGGATTGGTTATTGATGGTTAGGGTTTCATCAAAGAATAAGATAAAGAGGTAAATGGTGGTGGTGGAATATTTTGGCATTAGTTTTGGTGGTGTTCTCTTTATTTATTATCGACTTGGTGGCGGCGACGGCGGCGAGGGTGATGATCCAGTGGTTATGGCGCTGACCTAGTGGTGATGGTGGTGGAGGAAATTTGGCGACGATGGTTGTAGCCTAAGTTTGGTGATGATAGAGGTTCTGCATATATGCTGTAACACGATGTTACATGTTGTGGTGACGACAACAATGAAAACAATGGTGCAACATAATGCGTCACAAGAGGTGTTGAAAGCGGTACTGGCGATGGTAGTGTGACGTGATTTATTACAAGTGGTGGTGATGCGATGATAACGACGATAGTGGAAACATGTGCCGAAAATGTACAACATAATGTATTATACTATAACATAGTGTGTTAGAAAATATAATGTACAGTATTCCCTTCAAATAATTAATTGAGGTCCATAAACAATAAAAAAATGGCCTAATAATTGTGTCTTCCTGAATGTTATATCTATTATCTTTTAGGTTTTTTAGATGTGTAACCCTCTAAAAGATTATGATATGGATGATCTGTGGACTGTGGCCATTCCATTCTCCATTTTGTTACATCAAAAAATCTAGACTTATTATCTCTCAAAATTTGTTCATCGTTAAATTCCATCTTCAAAGCTCGATTTTAGGAGTCAATAACTTCAGTTATCCAATTCTTGATAGATTTAGGAGCTACATCTACAAGAACAAAATTCGTTCTATTCTGAAACATTATTTATTGAAATTTTCAGCACTACATAGAGCAAATTTGGCTTGAGGAGGCATTGTGAATTCCACATGCTCGGATTAATTATTTCTACTTAGTTTTGTTCATCTTGTCTATACGTTATTTTCGACCTATTCAGTGCATGTATTTATAATGTAGGTCCAACATATACAACTGTAAGTTTTAGATCTACTGTAAATCAACTTAGAAGGGGGTAAATAGGTTATTCAAAAATTATCAAACCTTTTATGCGACTGTCTAAACAATACAATTTACAACCTTTTAACATATTTGAGACACTCGGCAATATATTTATTAGACTCAACCTATTTAACATTCAGATACTTTCTAGATTGGCAATGCGCTACATGGTATTGTACATGCTTGCATGCGAAACTAAAGTTTGTAAGCATATTAATTAGATTCTGTTTCGCGTAGAAAGTCGGGCCTCACTAACAATTAAAAAGGGGGTTCAGACGATTGTGTAAGGAACAGACCTCTTGAGACAAAGTCCCAAAAATGGGTGCTTTATTGATGAATATTTACAATAAGCGACAAACGAAATGCATCCAAAGGGCGCAAGCACATAAAACAATTGAACGTAAAATGCGATGAAAGTAAAGAAAATAAAAATTACATATTCTCTATTTGAGAGTGTTTAATTCGGGGTCTTTCTTCTATACCTTCTCTTCTCTTTTATATTCTTTTGACAGTTATTGTTGTAGAACCGCTTGAAACTGCTGGCCGTCTTATAACTATCCACATTCTTCATTATGACTGACTTGTTACGGAACTGTCGTCTTAACTGCTGTCATGAATTGCATTGTTTTAACTACTTATAACTGGGATTCTGGATCGTGGGACACGATGGGACTGTCCCTTAACTGCCTTTGTAACCGTCACTTAAAATGGTAGTTTGCTTAGATCCTGGGCGTCTCGTAATCTTGGGTGATAATGGCTCCGTCGACCTTAACATTCATAAGGTGCTATATTCGCCCAGAGCTTGGGCGCTTAATAGGCTCGGGCGATGGTGGGTCTTTGCTATATTACCCCGCCTTGGGCCTTTTACATGGTCTCTTTTGGGCCCATCCTTCAAACTTCTCAATCGGGCTTCATTTCTTGGACCATTTAATTGGGCTGCGTTTTTATGTGTTGACAATTACCCCCCAATATGGCAAAGTTAATATTGATTATTAATCTTATGCCATATTCATTCTTTGTACTTCTTGCAACATTCAAAATCCTAAAAAAGGGAAGAGTATCCAGATCATTACCTTTGCTTGGTGGCGACCTTCTACATTCCAAACAGTAACACTATAAATTAGAGGACACGCCATTTTTTCGTGCCATCATACCCACGTTTTACGTTATCGTGCTTCCATAAAAGCTACTGTTCATCTTCTTTCTTCTCTATTCATACACTTGTAACATAATACGTTTAAGACGCTTAAAATCCACAGTAAATGGTGACATTAGAGAACTCCCTAGGTTTCGAAGATTTCTAAGAGCTACTCACAAAATCGTATGTGAAATCTACGCTTTCGTCAACCAATGTTGATCTTAATGAATTCTATTTGGGTCCATCATTTAATGATGTTGATTCTGTGGGGCAAGACACGCAGTGGGCCATATTTTGCCGTGCACTCAAGATCCTCCTTTTCTGAATCTTTTTCCATTAAAGCCAATTCGGGAACGAGGTATTCGTACTTGGCCTAAATCTGATAATACTTTTCATTGTTGGCATGCGCGCTTGGTAAAACATGCCCCCACCAAGGCAATCTTTGATCGTGGTGGGATTTCTGATTTATTAGAACTTGCTCGTCATCCCCAAACCTATGATCCTATGCTTTTTTCCATTGCCCTAAGTTTTTGGTCATCTGAATATAATACTTTTATCTTCCCCCTTGGTCCAATATCCCTTATTTTAAGAGATGTTGGCGCTTTGATTAATCTTCCGCCCTTGGGTGACACCATCTCTCCAACCATTTTGGTCACTGGCGCTGCCCCGAAATTTGACAAAAAACTTACTGATTTTTATTCGGGCATGCAAAAACTTTATAACAACACTAATGTTGAACTCACACATGCTGAATGTGTTGCCTTTATCCAAGTTTGGCTATGTAGATATGTTTTTTGTGTGCCAAGCATGAAACCTTCCATGTCTTACTTGCCCATAGTGCATGAGTTAGCGCGTGGTATGTCCCTGAATCTTTGTTCGCTGGTCTTAGCTGCCTTTTATAGAGGTATGGCTTCTCTTCAATCCCAATTGCGAAATAATGCATCTCCTACAGATAGTAGGCCTCTTTGGCTTGTCCAGTTATGGTTGAGAGCATATTTTCTACAGCTTGGTGCATCCCCAACTTCTCCTAGACCAGTTAGTTATTATGGGCTATTCATTAATCGACTAAGCCCTATAAATATGCCCAATAGGAAAGTTTTCATTTTCTTTTATACTTTGAATTCGGTTCCTTCATTTTTCCCCTTTTCTGCTCATCAAATCCCAACTTATGTGCATACTCCTTCCACCATGCAAGATGTGAGCAATTCTTTGCCTGTTTGGGTTCAATATTTGGTTGGGAGAGAGTTGTTCCATGATATTTTGATCGGGACAAATGCCAAAGCGGGGGTTGAGCTATATGCTCCCCAATTTGTTGCCCGCCTGCTGGGTTTTGGCCAAACTTGGCCTATTTCCCCGTGTTTTTCTAAAAGCTTGACAGACCGTTTCCACATCATTACCAAAACAGAGGCACAGGCCATTGAAGCCCGCAATGCCCTTTTAACTCGAGGCTTTTCCCGGCTCCTTTTAACTCCACTTTCGTTACTTATCCAATTTTTGACCAACTCTGGCCGTCGGTGAAGCGTAGGTTGTTTGCAACTAACACTAACTGTTCTTTCCATTTGTTAGAAAGTCCAGGGGATTCTTCTGTTTCTCTAATTCTCGCTATCCCTCTAGCCTCCAAAAGTCCTATCTTTCTTTCAAGGTTCCTTATGCCCGTATCAAATGCTCTGTGCTAAATCCTACTCCATCTAGTTCTTCCTTTGTTCAAGTTGACACCACTAAAGATGCTCCCAGTCGTAAACGGCTAGCTCCAACTTCGCTTGATTTGCATGAGGACGACGACGACAACGATGTTCTCCTTATCGCCAAGAGAAAGGTATTTGACTATGTTTCTTCATGTAGAGCTTGTTTACTTATGAAAAATCCTTCTTAGGTTGATGTATTGCCTGGACTTTTCAGAAGGGTTCCATTTATCCTTTGTAGGCTCTGCCTTCGCCAGACCTTGTTCCACCATCTTCCACTAAGGTCTCCTCATTCAAGTCTTTTGGGAAAGAGATTTTAGCCACGAGCTAACCTGGAGAACTTCTACCTTCCTAGGGTGGTGACCCCCCATGCGTTGAACTAGAAGGTATTGTAGATTGCATGGTTCTTTCCCTTGCCTGCATTGTTGGATTGCAACTCATTACTCATTATTGTTTGATTCTTGCAGAAATTCCTATAGATGCACTAGTTTCGAAAGGGTCTGTTGTTTTGGATAAAGGAAAATCCCCCCAAATGGTTGGATCATCTGGTGATATGCCCCAAGTCTCCCAAGCTGTTGACACAGTATCTCTCACTTTGCCTTTCATCTTCACTTTGTTTGCTAAAAACAAGAATGCTAAGTGCTCATATTCTCCTTGTAGGATGCTGACGCCATTCTACGCTCCATCTAAGACTTGCTTACATGTTGGGAACAAATGAAGGCAAGCGCTGCTTCTGACTCCTTTTCAGTTAGTCATCCTTCTGTTTTGTCTTCCTCAGAAGAAAATATGAACGTCCTCAAGCAATCATTGGTTGACTATGTTGCTTTCATGGACATGGATGTCCACAAAGCTAGTGCCTCTGGCCAAAAGGATAAGTTTGAGCAATTGAGTGCAAAGATGGCCCAAACGCTTGAATTTCCCTCGCTCAATATTTTGACTGATTTCAAACTGTCATTGAAGATTATTCATTCAGAAATCAGCGCCTTGATGGCTAGGAATGTCGAGTTGAAAGTCTAACAGACTCAGTATCTCTGTGCTTCAAATGAACATGAGTCTTTATTTCAAGAACTTGAGAAGGCTAAGGTTTATTTAAATGAAATTTCTTCTGAGGTTATGATTGAAGATTCTTTGATGATAACGCTTGACGCAGAGATAAGGGAGCTTCAAGCAAGAATGGATGACTACGGCGAGACTGGATGCTAAAAAGTGTGTTGTTGCTCAAGAGATTGAGCGACACAGGCCTTTGGTTGAGCGTTACACGAAGCTGAAGGTTGATGAAAACCTTGTGACTGAACTATCCAAGGCCTCTGATGCGCAGGGCACGAGTGGGGAATGCTTAGGGAAATGATGCGCTCTATGTGGGGCAAGTTATAGTTAGGACACTTATCATTGACATTCTTTTGTAGGACGATCTCGTCTTATATTTTAGTTTTTTGTAATTATAACTGGTAGCCGCTATTAACTTGTAATGGCCTCCAATCTCGTCAATGAAGTAACTTTCCCTTTATTTGGATAATGTCATTTTGCATGGATTTCACAACAACATAATTGAACTATGCTGTAATTATCAACATTCCCCAAACTTTAATTACTAACCTCGTCTCCTATCCTCATACATTTCTTTTAGTACACCTTTACGTAGGATGAGACTTTTGACTTTCCAACATTTCTTCAGAATTTGGACCTTCAACCTTGGTTTTTGCACATTTAGCTATTCGCATTTTGCCCCTTCGCCTTCAAGCCTCTATAAAGTTGCGTGTTTGTTGCATTTTCACCATCACTTTTTCTATCTCTTACAACACTCGACTGATAGGTCTTCTATATCTAGGAGATCAACTGTTCTCTTTTCCAACTGGAATAGCTCTTTCTTTTCCTAAGTTTGTTATCTGTTTTTGATATGTTCTTTGGTATGTGAGGTATAGGAAATGGTTTTTGGCCAACAAAAGTCTTTTTAGTACCCTTGCTGAGAGTGCTTCTCCCAGCAACAAAGGTCTTTCCTGCCTACCACTGCAGCGATGCACTTAGGAAGGCGCTGAAAGCCAATTACTTGTTGAGAGTGCTTTTCAACCTCTTCATCTATCATTGCAGCAATGAATTTAGGAAGGTAATGAGAACTTGTTTCTTTCTTCTGTTTTAGTTGATAGGAGAATAACTATAGCGTGCTTCAAATTGCGGCCAATTGTATTTGACTATTTTTGTTTCTCTTGATTTGTAAGAAACATTTGATAATGAAATATTTTATTCAAACGTATTTCGCTCTTATATATTTGAACGTGATCGTTCAATGTACCTTATTCTGGCGGCGGGTGTGTGTGTGTACCTATATTTGTTCACTTTCCCATATGGAATGAACATATATTTTTAAGTACTTACCATTAATAAATCTTATATGCTTTGTGCCATCTAGATCCTCCAAGTGGTAAGCTCCATTATGCAATATGTTTTTTACTCTATAGGGTCCTTCCCAGTTGGGTGACCACTTGTCATACTTTGGGTCTTTACTATCCAAAGATAGTATTGTTTTCCACACTAAATCGTTCAAGCTGAAGGACTTGGCTATGAATTTTTTGTCATAGTATTTAGCTATCCTTTGTTTTTGAACCTGCAGTCTATCTAGGACGTCCAATTCCAACAAACTTTGGCTTAATGATTCTGCATAATCACTATCACTTAAATTATTTTGCAAGCTTACTCTAATTGACTGCACATTGATTTTCATAGGCAATATCGCCTCTTGTCCATAAGTAAGTTAAAAATGAGTTACTTTGGTACTTGAGCGTCACGATGTTCTATAGGTCGACAAGAATTTATTCAAACATTCATGCCAATTTCTGGCATTTCCCTCTATCATCTTTCTTATGATAGTTTTTAGAAACTTATTAGAAGATTCTGCTTATCCATTAGATTGAGCGTAATAAGGTGTAGAATTTACTTGCCGAATTCCAAAATCGCTCAAAAATTCCTTCATTAATCTCCATTTAAAGAAGTTATGTGGTCCATCATTAGAGTTTTGGGGTATTCCAAACCTATAGATGATGTGGTGACGAACAAGGTCTATAATACTTTTTCGATAGATCTCTTTTAAAGGTATTGCTTCCACCCATTTAGTGAAGAAATCTATTGCAACTATTATAAACGTATGTTGCTTGGACGATGTGGGGTAAATCTTCCCTATCAAATTTATCGCCCAACCTTTAAATGGTCATGGCTTAATAATATGTGTCATTTCTCTTGCTAACAGTCTTTGTATTGGGCCATACTTTTGGCATGCTAAACAACTCCTTGCGTACTAAACGCATGATTATCCCATTTTAGGCCAAAGTATCCATTCCTAATGATTAACCACCTTATTCTTTAGCCAGCATGATGGGCTTCACATATCCCTTTATACACTTCAGCCATGATTACATTGGCTTTTTGCAAACTCACACATTTTAACAACACACCGTCTGGACGTTTTTTGAATAAATCATCGTCTATTAGTGTGTAATTCAATGAGTGTAGTTTTATGTTCCTACTTTTCTCTTTATTAGGCCCTTTTAAGAATTCTCTTATTTTCTGTCTCCAATCTATTGCATCTCCATCTTCTATGCAATGAATATTGATCTCTTTTGCCCTCCGTTGTACTACGGGCAAGATTACCTCATACTCGCAAGTGGATTCTATATTTAGCATCTTTGAGTAACCCGAAGCCATTTGGGCTAACTCATTCACCAAATCATTATACATCCTGCTAACATATTGAAGCTCCACTTGATCAAATTCCTCTAATAACTCTTGAGCGATTTCGTATTGCTTTATGACTGAGTCACTTTGACATTTAAAATCACCAATCAATTGGTAAATTACTAATTGGGAATCGCCCCTAATGATTACATTATTTACTCCCAATTCTAATAACAGTTCTAGTCCTACAATCAAAGCTTCATATTCAGCTTGATTGTTGGTACATATCTTATCCAAAGTGAAAGCGAACTTATAATAGATCCCTAGAGGATTTATTAAAACTATTCCTACCCATGCTCCTCCAGAAGTTTTTGATTCATCAAAGTATAAAACACAAGGTTTTAACTCTAATGAACCCACTTCCAGTTCAATCTCTTTAGGCACATCAAGACATAGATGATCGATCAAAAAGTTAGCCAGAGCTTGATTTTTAACTACCTTTTGGGGTACATGTTGTATTTCAAATTCTGATAATGCTAAAGTCCAAAGGCCTATCATTTGATGTAAAATAAGGCGATGAAACATATACTTAACTAAATTAATATTAGAAATCAAGTAAACAGTTACAAGCCGTAAGTAGGCCCTTAGTTTTGTACATGCGAAATATAAAGTAAGACATAACTTTTCCACAACAGGGTAATTACATTTACATTTTGTTAACTGTCTACTTAAATAATAGATTGCCCTTTCTTCACCGAATTGATCTTCTTGTGTGAACATTCCGGCTATTGATTCTTGTTCAGCCGATATGTATACTTTCATTGGCCGTCCTTGGATAGGTGATACCAACACTGGTGGACTTGACAAATACAACTTTAGGCTATCAAAATCCTTTTGATGTTCTTCCTTCCAGACGAATTCGTCATATTTTTTCAGCTTTAAGAGAGGCGAAAAAACTTTCGTTCGCCCTGCACAATTGGAGATAAAACGTTTTAAAAAGTTTATTTTGGCCTAAGAACCTTTGTAATTCTTTTTTATTACTAGGTGGTTTGGCCTCTAAAATGACATTCACTTTATTTTTATCAAGCTCAATTCCCCTTTTGTGCACTAAAAACCCAAGAGAATTCCCTGTATTAACACCAAATGCACATTTTAAAAGGTTCAATTTCAACTTGTATTGTCTCATTCGCTCAAATGAGCATCTTAATTGTTCAAAATGGTTTTCATCTTTAACAGATTTGATCACTATGTCATCTACATACATTTCGACAAACTGGCCTATCATATCATGAAAAATTAAGTTCATTATTCTTTGATAAGTTGCCCCTACATTTTTCAGGCCAAAAGGCATGACCACCCATTTAAAGCAGCCTAAAGATCCAGGGCATCTAAAGACAATTTTGTGTATGTCTTCTTCAACTATGTAAATTTAGTTGTGGCCTGAGTATCCGTCCATAAAAGAATACATTACGTGTTTGGCAGTTGAGTTTACTAAAGAATCCACCGTAGGCATTGGATACTCATCTTTGGGTGTTGCTAAATTTAGGTTCCTAAAATCTATGCACACCCTAATCTTACCATTCTTTTTTAACACATGCACGATGTTAGACATCCATTCAACATATCTAGCTGTTCTAATATAACCTGTTTTTAGCAATCGTTCTATCTCTTTCTTTACTTTAGGCAATACGTTAGGGGTAAAACGCCTAGGAGGTTTTTATGAGGCTTAAAATTTGATTTAGTTGGTAACCTATGTTCAACCAGACTCCTATCTAAACCATGCATATGTTCATATTCCCAAACAAAGCAATCTTTATATTCCTTTAAT
The DNA here is from genome assembly GCA_903798375.1 of Fraxinus sp. D2006-0159. Lineage (NCBI taxonomy): Eukaryota > Viridiplantae > Streptophyta > Magnoliopsida > Lamiales > Oleaceae > Fraxinus > Fraxinus sp. D2006-0159. The sequence continues at coordinate 8,307 of CAIGRQ010112727.1, read as the reverse complement.
AAAGCGACTAACTTGGTACTTACCTCCTGATTGAGCATTTGGTCGACAAACGTTGAGTGATATTCCCCTTCATCACCAATGTCCACAATTATCAATGAATCCCGTGCTTGTGAATGCCTAGGTTTTGCAATTTCCATTACTTCTCCATCTGAGTTCTTTGGAGATGCTTCATCCTCCAAACAATCCACCTTGTTAACTTCTCGGCCAATATCTTGCTCTGACTTGAATGCTGCTATTTTGTTCCTTAATGTTTCCATTGCTGTTTCTTCTTTCGTTCTTTCCTTACATTCCTTACTGAAAGCCATTAATCTGGCTTTGAAGGCCTGAATGTCGGCCATATCTTCTTGCCACCGACAGTTCATTGGACTCCCCTAATTATCTTTTTGCCAATTATTGGCCTTTCAAGGGCCACTATATTTGGCCTGACTTGATTGAAGATTTCAGTGAGTGTATCCACTAAAAATGGTTCTTCGTTCTGCGCAACAATCTAGGTCTCTTTCTCATCTTGAACTATGCTAACAGGTCCATAATTCCCTTCATACATGAACTTTTTCACTGAATTTGCTTCTGTAACAAAGGGTCTGTGGTCCGCCTGCACTACTTCTGCTTGACCTTTATCGTTCCAAAACACCAGGCATTGATGCAGCGATGAAGGTATATAATGACTTCCATGAATTCAATCTCTTCCTAGCAGCACATTGTAATTGGTTAGACCGTCAATTACAAAGAATACTATGGTTCTAGTAGTTGTTCCTATAGTTATATCTAGTGGTATAACCCTTTTAGCTGAAATTGCTCCTCCATTAAAGCTAATAAGAATGAATTTTGTTGGGATCATATCGCTTTCTGTCTTTTGCGAATTTTCTCATTATTTTGGATGGAATGGTGTTGATAGTTGCTCTATTGTCAATGAGTACTTTACCTACATGTATGCCATTAACCAAGGCTTTTAAGTACAATGGCCTCAAATGTTTAGTTAACTTCATAGTTGGTCTCTTGAAGATCACTTTCTCGGCTGCACCTATTTCCACTTCCTGCTTATCCTCTGCTGATTTTTTTTCGTGCGACAAGTCCACCTGCAATACTTAATTCTGGGTTTCTGTTTCTTGGACCCCTTCCTTACTTTCTTCCAATATTTTTTCTTCAGTCGTCCAATCGGTAGGAGGAGGTAGTATTCTTGGGGGTGACCCATATTTCTCAACACGAGGCACCCTTACTTTGCTCTTTGGCATTCCATATAGCACATAGAAGTCAAAAGAACGCCCGGATGGCTCGCCCAATAAATCCACTTCACGGATGCCTTCCTGATGCAACTACTTTAACAACGTATTGCACGACACTCCTCTTCTTCTCCTCTCCGCTTCCAAGTCAATTTCCATTTCCATGTCTATCATGTCGTCATCCTCATCTTCACTACATACTGCCTGAGATGTCTGACCTTCTTCACATTCCAATACACATGCTTCCTCCTCACTCGCTTTCTTTTCTTCCTCTTCATTCTGTTTGCTTTTGAACTCGTTGGCTAGTAGATAGTTGTTAGCCACAACAGGAAGTAAGGTGCCAAATTGGATGGCGAAGGGGCTGACCTGGATCTTCTTCATCTTCAGACTTTTTCTCTCGTTCAAACTTTGATCTTTCAGAAGAACTTTCTGGTAACTTTTCCACTGTTCCGCCCATACTGGCCTCTATATCACCTTTAAGAGTGTTTTGGTTAGCCACCTCAAACAGTTTATGCCCCTTAGGATGTGATAATCCTTGTTGTTGCCTCATCATTCGTCCATAATTTCGTTGAAAATGGCTTTGCTGAGTTCTAGTCATCTCGTTAAAGGGTACAACTCTTCTTGTGTTGTATTGGAAGGAATGACATACATTTGGTTGGCAAGGATGTGACCTGAATGTTCTCCCATTGTTTATTAGCCTGAATTGTCTCTCAAAAGGTCATTTTCCATAGACCGGTGTGCTCTGTGTTCCACCAAGTTGGACATTTGGAGCAATGTTAGGATGATGAAGATATTGTCGCGTTCCTGGTTTGTTCACATACTCCTTTATTTCTTGGTTGCACCTAATGCAGAAAACGCTTTCATCTTTCCTAGATTCTTCCATTTTAAGTCGCTTAAAGACACTGGAATGTGATCCAGAATCCTCTTCTCCATCATCTATTACCAACTTGAATTTTGGTAATTTACCTTTGAAACCGGACGTCACCATATTCACCCCGAGTGGCTGTGGGAAGGGATTTTCATCAACTGCCATTTTTTCTTGGCTTCAAACGTGATTCGTCCTAACTCAATGACATCATGTAATATATACCGAAAAACCAAACAATTGTTAGTCATGTGTGACCATGCATTGTACCATTTACAATATTTTTTACCCTTAATTTGTTCAGGGTCTGGCAGCTTATGCTTATCGCTCAACTTTATTTGCTTGTCCTTATACAACTTGTCAAATATAAGGTTAGCTTTTGTTACGCCAAACGATAATACTCTAGCCTTTTTGTTTTCATCTGTTGTATGCTCATTCTTCTCTGCCATTTTAGATTTGACAATCATAGGACAAGCATATGTGTCCCCTTTAACCAATTCGGCCAAGCATACTTCAGTTTGATCGTAGTGTTCGTCAATAACAGCATGAACATCAAACTTTGGGTCCCTATAATAAGTTCATTTACTAGAGTTTTTCATTTGTTCTTTTTCTTTTACTAGACGTTCATACCTAATCACGTTAGCGCTCAACTGAAAGAGATCAGAGAATTCTCTATCTTGGAATTTCTTTTTTAAATCAAAGCTCAGACAGTTTTGAGTGATTCTAACGATTTTTTTTTCAGCTAGAGGTACGAAACACTTACTCCTAGCTATTTTAAACCTCTAGAGGAAGTTTTCTGCCCATTCATTTGACATTTGACGTAAATTCGCCAAATCGACCAAGGTAATCTCAGATTCAGTCTTATAAAACTGAGCGTGGAATAATTGTTCCAACTGTTGCCATGTGTGGACAGAATTTGCTGGCAAGTTAATGAACCATGAGAAGGCTACCCCTGTCAATGAGCTAGGGAACAGTCTGATCTTATGGTAATCAGTTACTTTGCCACATTGTAGTGTGAATCGCCCTATATGTTCCAGGGTAAAAATTTTTCCTAGGCCTGTAAATAGCGAGAATTTCGGTACCTTATACCCTCTAGGCCACGGATATGCTTGGTCTATCCAATCAGGATATGACTTTGTGTAAGTTGGCCTAGTAAAAGGACGCATTCCAAAAGCCATTTGATCTTGTACTATTTCTGTAATTTGATGCCTCAACATAGCATTGGGATCATATGGGACTCCTATGGGCTGATTTATTGGTGGGACCATTTGAGGCCTAATGTTTTGTACTTGGTTTGTGGTACGGATACCATTACCATTATTACTATTAACCTGAATATTTCCGCCATCACCAATACGTAAAGTATTCTGTCCATTGGTTTGGATGTTGTCTCTGGTGTTCGAGCTACCCCCCAAGTTTGATACTCCGTTACCAATATTCAAGTTAACCATTCCACCACCCCCTGATTTGAAGTAGATGGTTCAAAGGGTGGTTCTATTCCTTGATTTGGACTTAGGACCGGGAAATTATGACCTACAATCATTCTAGATTGAAAATGATTCCCTATACTTGGCATGACTGATTGACAAATTTCGCCTACCAACTTATTCATGACTTCGTTTAGATTGTTTAGTTGTTTGGCCATATTGTCATATTGTACATTTCCATTTTGAATAAACTTTTTTCATGTTATGAACATTTCGTAAGTTTACCTGCTCAACGACGTCTTGTGTGAGTTCACTTACCAATGCGCACATGGTCCGATGACTCAACTTTGTTATTAGCTCGTAACGACTTTGACTTTGTCCATTTGTTCCTGGAGAGTTCCGCTGCTCCTCATATCGTTCAATTATAGACTAAACAAGTCCCTGGCTTGCTGGCTCTTTATCAGAGTTTTATGAGACATATTGCTTTCACCTTTGTATCTTCAAACACCAAATTGTCCAACTAGGCGTGCCAAATTATTTTCGCGAAAAGTCGGGCCTCGCTAACAATTAAAAGGCGGGTTCAGACGATTGTGTAAGGAATAGAGCTCTTAAGAAAAAGTTCCAAAAATGGTGCTTTATTGATGAAAATTTACAATAAGCGAAAGGTGAAATGCCTCCAAGAGGCGCAAGCACACAGAACAATTGAAAGTAGAATGCGATGAAAGTAAAGGAAATGAAAATTACATATTCTATGTTTGAGAGTGTTTGATTCGGGGTCTTTCTTTTATGTCTTCTCTTCTCTTTTATACTCTTTTTAAAGTTATTGTTGTGGAACCGCTTGAAACTGCTGGTTGTTCATAACTATCCACGTTCTTCATCATGGCGACTTGTTATGGAACTGCCGTCTTAGCCGCTGTCATGAATTGCACCGTTTGAATTGCTTATAATTGAGATTCTAGATCGTGGGACATGATGTGACTACCTCTTAACTGCCTTTGTAACTGTAGCTTAAGATGGTAGTTTGCTTCGATCATGGATGTCTTGTAATCTTGGGCGATAATGGCTCCGTCACCCTGAACATTCATAAGGTGCTATATTCGTCTAGAGTTTGGCGCTTAATAAGCTCGGGCGATGGTGAGCCTTTGCTATATTACCCCGTCTTCGGCCTTTTACATGGTCTCTTTTGGGCATATCCTTCAAATTTCTTAATCGGACTTCATTTCTTGGGCCATTTAATTGGGCTGCATTTTTATGTGTCAACATGCTCATAGTTTACAAATACATATTAAGTCCTTGTTTTGAGCCCAATTTTTCAAAAATTCATTTTTTAAAACTCATTTTCAACCACACATTCTCCAATAAAATAATTTTACATGTAAATCAAAAACTTTTTTGCTTATTAACCAGACATTTTCCAAAAAAATCACTATTCGAAAATATATTTTTCTCCAAAAATGGGGTTTACACAAGGGCTAAGTCATAGTAAGACACTTGCGGAATCAAGCATGCAAGAATTTAAATTTAGTAAGACTCAAGAATACCATATTTAAGGTGGTAAAATCACACTCGAAAAAAACTTCTGCCTTGCGAAAGAATACCATATTTAAGGTGGTAAAATCACACTCGAAAAAAACTTCTGCCTTATCCCGCATAAGCAAAAGAAATCCACTAAGAAACAAACATACTTCAGATCTCACGATCGTTGTTTGATTTTATATTAATATCTTTGCACATGGTGATGCAATCGCCCCTTCAACTCATAAGAAGATCCGATACGCATAGTGGCGTCATGAGCACTGATAGTAGAGATGGTTAATGATGATAGGTTTTTTAAAATTGAAGAGAGAGAATTACGATTAATTTCTTGCATGTAGGGTTTAAAATGGTAAATTCATATTAATATTTTTATAAAAGTCTTATGATAAAAAATAAAGTTGTTTTTTAATAGGTATTACTAGAAATGGGATAAAAATTAAATAATTTAAAAAGAGGGTATATTTGCACTTTTTGAAGAAGAAGAGGGGTGTGGTGTTATTAATCCACAACTTTTCCGCTAGTGAAACTTAAACCCGGTTGAATACCAGGCCAGCAATGTGAAGCCCAAATAGAAGCATATATCCAACAATAAAACCCAGGCCCTGTTTTAAGTTTTATATTGATAGGGCAACAGGAGGGCGAGGGAACGGGCGGCTAAGGGTTTTTCCTTTTACTTGAAGGAGAGGGGGAAAAGGGAGACGTATTTGTCAACCCCTTGCCGTCAATTTATCTCTGTGTTGCAGCGATTTCTACAAGGATAAGTCAACTTGTTCATCACAAAACTTGGGAAGGTAGTGTCAAATTTATCTGTGTGAAAAACGAGCTTTTATATGTTGATTTTGCACTCATTCTGATTGTCGTGAATGATTGAATTTTATCACAACCTTGATCTAAGATTCTCATATTCTTGCTCCTTATAAATTATAATTTTTTTTGTCTAAATTGTTGTTTCTTGATTGTAAGCTTCCATGTGCAACAGCGATTTTCTCGACATCTTTCTTGACTTTTTGATGTGGTTGTTTATGGGTTTCTACTTGCCTTTAGAAGTGTAATCGGTGAAATAACCATGATCAAAATCCAGTGGAGCAACTGCCCCTATCGGGCCCCAGGTGGATCAGCCCCTCAGTACACGCACAACCGTATATGCACGTAGATATTGTATTTATGCAGTTATATACCTGATCTTTTGATGTTGGAGTTTTATAATTTTGCTTTAGTTCAATTTCTGCAAGTTATAGTTATTGATCGCCAATATCCAAATCTTGTGTTGATATGTATGTTTACATTTGAGTGAATATTTTTGGTTGAGCTGGTGTGCTTCTCTATGGAGCTAGAATCTGTGTTGCTGAATGTTTTGTACTGTTAACTTATTTCGCTAAGCATGTGAGGTAATTTCTTATATGCCTACAGTGTTTGTAGAGTGGCGATCTTCAGAGCTGAATTGGAGTTTAGCGATTCAAGTGTAAAAGAGACAAATGGGAATAGAGTTGGTTACTCAACAAACAGAGTTACCTGATATGGATGAACTTAGTTTCACGGATACAGAGTTGGATTATCATGTTAGGAATGCCCTTAATGCTGCTGTCCAGGTAAAAAATAAAATCTAAATACTCTGATGTTTTATTGTGTCAAGCTAGACTTAGATATAGTGGTAGTTACTAAATGGTGTCAGGTGTAATGTTGATAAATCTTATTGGTTTGTAGGGCGACTGTGACTTTTATAATCAGCTTGTTGCCGTGATACACCATAAAGACCGTCTCGTCCCTGAGGAGGTGGCCCTTCTTGTGGTATGTTGTCATAATATATAATTAAATATTTATTTTAGTAAGTTGCTTCTTGTCCCTTTTATATCTTGAATTTAATTTATTATCACATTGCAGACTTGTTTGAAAGCTCTGACTGGAGCAGTTTCTTGTATACACATTGTTTATCATCGATCTCTTCTTGCTGCAGTGAGTAACAAAAATATATGAATAAAGACTCATATGTTCATTGTCATACTTAATTGGTAATTTCTGATTTAGCGGGTGATTGAAACTTCAGATATTTGGGATGAGCTTGTGGAATTATGGGACTGATGTGATGGATGCGATAGTTGAACTGTTAATCTCCTTGGTATGTGATTGTATGTTGGTATTGCAATTTGTTCTATTAAAATTCTTATTAGTTATTAAGGACCTTGGTTAATAATTAATCCAGTACCATTGTCTTTCTCTTCGTAATTTATAATATAGGCTGCATCAAGTGGACAATATGTTGATTTGTGCTTGGAAATGCTCGTTACCAATTTCATGCCTCCGTCTTCTTCCTCTACTCATTTCATAGAATTACTGAAGCATCCACGGGGACTTGATAAGAAGCACCAGGTTCTGGATCGTGTTCATTCAACTTTTCAAGATATTGCCAATTTGGTTCCTCTTACCCCTTTGAGGCTGGAGAAGATAGTCAGGGATAGAATGCCAAACATATACACAAAGGAACCTGTAAGATATAAATCAACACATCCCTTAACTTTCTTTTGAATTATAATCTCTCCCTCTCTCATAATTTATGCAGTTAATAGCAAGGTTTACAAAGGTGAAACTGGGTGCTGAGCCTCAAACAAGCCAAAAAAAAAAAATACTCAAAAAATTGTAAAATAATATAAAATAAACAATAAAAAACCAATCTTAAAGAACTCTACATAGAATTAACACCAAAATAAGTTAATAAAGTATCTTGTCTCGACTCTTGAGCTAGAAGAACTATTAAAAAAAAGGAAAATTAAAATGAGAGACAGGAGGCAAAATGCGAAGAAAGAAGGAAAAAAAAATTATATACCTACTTGATCGTTTTAGTCTTTTAGAAGAAGTTGACGCTTGCATTCTGTTTGGAGAAGTGTAACATCACATTCTTCTTTCTCGAAATTATCATGTCTATTTAAATTAATTGGATTATTGTTATTTTATGTTGACACGTACTCAGTACTATTATATTTGAACGTTGAATTTGTTTTTTGTAATTAAACTTAACATTCGATTTAATTGTTCTATATTTTATTAAGTACAAAATATTTTAAAATAATAAATCATTGGCATTTATTATGTCAAGAAAAATTTAAGAATTTCTCGCATTTATGATTTTAAGAGAGTTAAATGATAATACTTTCAGATCTAGGTATCTAGATTTGGGGTTGTTTTAGTTTGGTATCAGAGCCTAGAGCTATAAAATTAGAGGCGGCAATGGGCCGAGCTGCCCATGCCAACACGAGCTCGGCTC
>CAIGRQ010112693.1:6438-18538 GCA_903798375.1 Fraxinus sp. D2006-0159 | reverse complement strand
TCCATCTCTAACCAATGTGGGATTGTAATCCCTTTTAAGGCTCCTCTTCAAAATCCCAACTTTCAATCAATGTGAGATTAATTTTACAAACACAAGTGAAAATCCATTTGCCAAATAATCTTGCCATATATTTTCCAACATTTTTCTCCAAAACACACACAAATGAAATATCTTCTTAATGTCGGAGTCTCAAAGTCATTGCGGCATTGTTCGAAATATGTTTCTGGTAGCCTTCCGATGGAGCCTTTGGAGACTTTAGGGAAGATGACATCGGAGAATGAACGACTACAGATTGGATTAGGTCTGAAACTTCAACAACAGAAGCAAGAGAGGGAAATGTATATGGTGGTCCGGAGATAGTGAGCTAGTTGTTGTTGGTGGTTGTCAGTTCCTGTGTATGTATGTGTTAGGTTGTGTTTGTGTAACTGTTAAAAAAGAAAGTATTTGTGGAATAAAAAAATAGTATTAGTCTGGAATTTTAAAAAAAGTTGTAGATGCCAGGTGTAAATTTCACTAAAATTATTGTTTGGTTTTGTTCAGAAATTATAATAAGATTATAGTAACTTAGCCTCCATTTAGGACAAATTTATAAATTCAATCAAAACCAAACATTATTTTCAATCAAGTATTCATAACTATTACTCAGCCCATATTGGGGCTACAAATTAAGGTGTTGTCTGGGCGCGATTGTTAGTTTTTGAGAATTGATTTTTACTTCAAATCATCATGGCCCACCATTGAAAATTGGTCCATTTTCATGCTTTTGAATATAGAATATTGTGTATTTTACCCTCGTTTCTGCTAACATGTACATTTGTTTTATAAGAATGATGTGTAACTCTCTTCTGCACGTGTCTGTGTTTGTGTGTGTGTGTGTGTGAGAGAGAGAGAGAGAGAGAGAGAGAGAGGAATGAAGAAAATGATTAAGTAGTTAGGGAATTCACACAGTGGAGAGGGGTTCGTTGGGCGTATATACACACAAATAAATTTTACGTACATACTATATGACATGTTTTACACCTATCGGAGAGAAAAATGGATCCATACTTGCGGACGAGTGATGAACAACAAGTGAAGTTTTGTATTTCAAATGGTGTACAGACCAGTGTGAAGACGATGATCGGCGTTGGCCTTTTCAATATTTTTTTCAGCTATGGTTACCTTAATATTGTCACCTTCAAGAAGTTTGATCAAGTGCATCCGATTTCATATTATAGTTGACGGTGTTGAAAATCGTGGTGCTGGAAACTTGGTCGGATTTGGGGAAGATTGATTTCTTGCTTGTTGACAGTAGGGTTGCGATAGGTGAGGGTGTAAAATAGGTAATTGAGGCTCTTTGTTAAAAGCAAATATGAAAAACTTGCCTGGTAAAAGTTGTAATGTGCTCTGCCTCTTGTCTGAAAAGTAAATATTTGTAATGAATAAAAAAAAATGCCATTGAAACATAAACGGTCTAATTTCTAATTGTAATTAGTTTTTAAGCAGGTCCAGACACGTGCTAGATTTTAGATAAAAATGTATTTTGCAATATTGATTTTTTGGGAGAATGTGTAGTTTAAAAATAAAGAAAAATTTAGAGTTTACGTGTAATATTATTTTATTGAAAAACGTGTAGTTAATAAGAAAAAAAATTATTATTACAAAAATGGAGCTCAAACATGGGCTTATTATTATATACCCATTTCGTGAATCCTCCTATTTCTCTTTTTAATTCATTTAGTCCTTGTTTGTCAATCATTATTTTCAAACTCATTTTTTTAAATATTCATTTCAACTACATATTCACACAATAAAATATTTTGCAAATAAAGTAAAAAAAATCTCATACTATAATGACACATTCTCATAAAAATCAATATTTAAAACTTTATTTTCTCTAAATAATGATTGTCAAGCATATACTTATAAATATGTTAAGGGTGTGTCTGTCCTGATTTTAGCTGAATTAAAATTAGAAAATTGAACATTAGTGGGGCCCGGGTGAGAATTGAACTCAATTATAATAGGCTCAACGGTTACATTTGTGGTGAAAATTCAGATTAAAAGCTTGACGCCTTGACCAGACAAGCCCTAAAATGTAGGCTTAGAATGAATTATTCACTAATCAATTAATTGAAACCAAAATTCCTAATGACCAGCTAGGGTTGAACACGATCGAGTTGTAGTCCAACGGACCATTGGACTTTGGTAATTATCCATCCGAAAAGGAAACTAGTAAGGTTCAAAATTGGATCGATTTGGTTGGTTTCAAAGCATTTTTCATCTTTAAATCCTTATTCTTTTTTCAAAAAATTGATCATTAAATTCAAAGTTTCGAGTCAAGAAAATCCTTGCTCAAAAATCGGACCGGTGACCTGTAATCCCGATTCGAATCGATTTGACGATTATTTAGCCTAGTAGTTGTTCTCCTTTGACCAATCTCGATAAGTCCCGCTAATAAGCCAAAGTCAGCCCAATTTTACCCACCTGTCGCCTCATAAATGTCCAAAAATCCCTAAATTTCATACAAAGATGCACGCCCTAAGCCAACATTGACTAGGTCCTCTCTCCTCTCCACTTCCCTTGTCTGACGCAAATTGCTCTCACACTCACTGACACTCTTTACGCCTTCATGGCAACGGAGCTACAGCCGCCGGAAGGCTCAATCTCGATTGGCCCACCGACCACCACCGCCCAATCCCCTGACCCACTTCCAATTGATCACTCCAACCCCAAAGCAGGCCCCTCCGCCACCAACAACCCGGGTCCAAGCCTTGCCCCTAAACGACAGCGCCGGCCCAGTGTGCGGTTGGGAGAGATCGGTGGCGACCCAACTTACGACCACCACAACCGCCGCCCTAACAAATCCTGGCGCTTCCACAAAGACCCTTCTTTCGCCGCCAAGGCATCCAGGACCCGTCCCCTCACAAACCTGGTTAACGGCGGTAAGTCGAATTACCAAGATACCCTCGAACCCACCGAGAATTACACAGTCGCTATGGAGTTCACCCACCGGAAGCCCAAGAATAAGAAGGCTGCCAAGCGGGTCCGGACCAATTGGAATAAATTTGAATCCGTGGTTCATAACGGAGGTGTTGGTGATGGTGGAGAAGGAATAGTTGATAGCGGGAACAATTTTGATGAAGAACAGAACAATAATAATGCTGAATTTCAGGATTTTGAGCCAGAGGGCTCGGAGATTCCCCTGTTAAAAGAGCAGAGCCCTGTCAATTCTGTTGAGAATATGGGGCTGCAGTATTGGGATCAACAGAGGAGGGGAACTAGGGTCCGGGTTTCGGAGAGTAATGGAATTATTCATGATGAGATTAATTCGCAGGAACAGCGTAGTGGACGGAATGTTGCAGTGAGGGAATGGTTACTTGGGTTGGGATTGGGCAGATATGCCCCAGTTTTTGAGATACACGAGGTCGACGATGAAGTGTTACCGATATTAACACTTGAGGATCTAAAGGACATGGGAATCAACGCTGTTGGCTCGCGGAGGAAAATGTACTCTGCTATTCTCAAGCTGCGGAAAGGGTTTTCGTGAGTTCTATGTTGTATGAATTGGTTTAGAATTTTTGTTTTATGGTTTTTCTTTTAATTTTGCTAACCCAAATACTGGTAGTATAATTTTGTTAAGGTAACTTATTTTTGGAGTTATTATTGTTTATGTTGCTCTAATGAGTTATTAGTTGTTGTGGTGTATAACTGTTAAATGGATAAAGGAAGATAGCAAGGAAAGACATCAAGACTTGGTTAGATTGCCTGGTTAGGCCTTTTTATGAAAGGAAGCATCTTAATTACATTTAGATATCATTGAAGCTAATGAACCAATAAAAAGTACTACTTTAAAAGTAAGTAGCACTAAAACTAATACAATTCCAACTTTAAAGGTACTTAGCACTGTATTAGTAAATCCATGCTCCGACTTACACAGAACTTGGAATATTTTATATCTTTTATGATGATATGTTTCCTTCTTAAAACACCTAATGAACTTGGGCTGTGCTCTCGAGTTCTTGACGAAACAATAATGATGAAGTTCAAGGCAATCAGTTTATCTATTCATTCGCATCTACAATTCAGATTGTGTGAGTTTCTTGTGCAAATGAAATGAGAAATTATTTAAATGGAAGTGTCTTACTTTTCATGCAATGCCAATTTGTTTGTGTGCATAACATTAAGTCCTTTGTGCAATTCATGTGAGGAAATTATTGATGGTAGTATTTACATTTAACATTCTTGACAACACAGTAAATGCTGTATGATTTATGTGCATATTTTCATACTTTATGGACGCTTTTTTTCCCGTCCATTTTTTGTCACACATCTGGCCCTAGGCATGATGAAATGCACAATGCATTCCAACTATAGTTTTACCTGTAAAAAGAAATATAGTAACACCACTTTCGTTAGAATGATTTTTAAAGAAAATATGTAGAATTATACTTTAGGCAAGTGTTGCATGATTTGAAAATACTTGGTTTAAGAAGATTAAGAAATGTGAACATCAGTTGAGAGTCTATTGTTAGCTGGATTGTTATTGATGTTTAGTTTCCTACGGAAAATATTGTAAGTTGTTAGTTCTGAATCACATTTTATAATTGGTTTGTTAAGGCCAATTAGAGATAAAACCTAGACTTTTTGTTTTGGATGTATCATTCTTTACTTCCACTCCCATTCTTTCCGATGCAGCACAGTTGTGTTGGTAAGTTGAAGGAACTTTTAGGGCCTTTAAGAGGTTTCCATGATAAACAAAATGTTATGGGGATTTGTTGAAATGATTGAAGTATCATCAAGAGATTGAATTATAGAATACATTTGATTCTTTGTTGTACACTACCATTTCTTTTAAATGATTTTAAGAGGTCGGATTGTGTATGAAAATTATTTCTTTTCCAACATATGAAGTTATATTATTCTTTTATATATACGATACAATTTTACTGATCAAACTCCAATAAGGTGTGCGACCTAGATATGCAGGGCTAGAAGAACCGAATAGTTCTTCCACCAACTAATAAGTACTCCATTTGCAATTGGATGGGTGATTTAGATCTGCATAGAGTTTGGGTTATCACGTGAGTAGGCATTTCATTTTTGGGTAAATCACATTTTTGGTCACTCAAGTTTCAGTAAAATTTTATTGTTGTCATTCTAACTTTGATTTGTTGCAATGAGGTCATTCATCTTCAATTTTGTTACCCAATAGCTAACTCCTGGTTCTGTTACTAAAATTACCTTTTAGTGTCCTATGTGTTTGTTTTTGATGACATGAAAAGCACGTGTCATTTAACTGCAGCGGAATGTTGATGAGGAACTTTCTAAAAAATGAAAAGAAACAGAAAAATCTGAATCTCATCCCTCTTCCTCACCCTAACTCGCACCTCACCACCACCCGTTAATCTTCTCAAATCAACCCTCACATATCACCCCATCCCACACCCTTTCCCAAAACCAGATTGTTTATTGCAATGAATCTTTCAGGACCAAGCACTTTATGCTGCAGAGGCAGATAAGTTCTTCTACTGGACTAAAAGTCAAACTGGATTTTCTTTTACTAGTGCTATGGAGATGGAAAATACTTTGGTTTATTTGTTTCCGCTTTTAGTGGTGTGCTTTAATCACCCTGCCCCCATCACAACTAGTTCATCTTCTCCAACCAAATCTATTGCCCTTGGCATTTGTGCCCTTCATTGTGTTATGAAATTTCAAAGACCACGTGACTTCTCTGATATTGTAGTGATGACTTTGATTTCCTTCAACCAAATACCGGATATTCAGATTGGGCAAGGGATGAGCAACTTGATTATTGGTTACAGAAAAACTGGTGAGAGTGGGGTAAGGGATGACGAGGTATATTTGTTTTCCTTTTTCTAAAAAGTGCTTGTGTATTTCAAAACAGGAACCTGCCACGTTTGTTTAAACATCAGTTAAATATCGGCTACATAGGAAACTAACGGTAATTTTAGTAATGGAGGTAGATGGAATGATCTATTGTATAACAAAATTAAACATGAGTGACCTTACTGCAAGGAATTGAAGTTTAAGTGACGTCGATGAGACTTTTCTGAAAGTTGAGTAACCAAAAATGTTATATACCCTTCTATTTTACCAAAACAATAGTTAAAAGGAATCCTCATTTAGTCATATCATATATTTAAATAGGGGCATCTTTAGAAAGTGAGTAATTGTTTTTGGAAAGGAGACAGTATTTGTGGATGTCTTAAAAATGAGATAGAAACATTTAATGATGCGTGTACAATGGAAGTATTGTATTCCCACAATGTACAAACTAATTATCTTTGCACTTTCTCATGCTTTATTTTAAGAACAATATCTGGTTGAAACATTGATTATCCTAATTGCGTGCTTGTTAAATGGTCATTTCAAAATATATTATACTTGCATTCAATTACTTTGTACTTCCAATTTGTATGTTCCAGTTTCCGCGTATGGTGATATTTAGATGCCTTAAAAGGAAAGATCCTGTAAAATCAGTTTTTTATATTCCTAACCAACCAGCTTTTAGCTATTATTGATGTGTAGAGGTGGATTTGGCATTTCCATTTCCATTGTTCGTGAAGTTCCTATAATTTGTCAGGCAGGGCAGAAAATCATATTGGGATCAGTGTTTTAATCCCTCCTTTGGTTTCTCTGTCAATAAGGTTCTAAATCACTCTGGTTATTATGTATTAAATTTTTCTTTATTCACTGATATTGTTGCCTTCAATTTTCTTAGTTTTTGTATCAGCGCTTTCCTTCTTGTAGTTCAATTTGGCCATGGTATCAGGAGTTGTCATTGCCTTGCAAGTTGGTGTTAATTTCGCTGTAGCTTCTGGAACCTGGTGCCAGATCTCCCTACATGCCTTTACCTTATGTAGCTCATAAGTGTTTCCCTGTATTTTTATTTAATTCCTTAGCATCCCCATGTATAGCTCTTTCAAATTTCCATTTATTGTGAAGGAATTGCTCTTGCTAAGGTTCTTATCTCACATTTCGGGCATAAATTCAGTAGGTTTCTATCTGAGATAGGCAATGGCATTTTGGGGAAGTTATGCATTTTAATTTGACCATTCAAGAATCAGTGTTTTTGCAATTTCGAGCAAGCAAAAAAATGGGTAATCAACTGAATGGAACTCCGAAATTAGCAGTTGGATTCTCTAGATTTTTTTTTTATCTTTTGGAACTGTAATGATTTTTTAGGATTGAAATGGATCTGCAGTCTCTTTACCAAGTTAATGTTACCATACAGCTTCACTGAGCACATGGCGTTTATATGCAATTTTGTGAAGGTTCAAGCTGAATGAGTACATGTACATTCTTATACATAGGTGCAACTTGCAAGTGAGTTTGAACAGTGAACTAAGTTCAAATTTATTGTTTTACTGAAATACTACTTTCAGAAGCTCTCTTTTTAGTTAAACTGCATTCTTGCAAAAAGATTCATAGTTATTTTGTTTGAATATCTGTGTTCAGTTTAAACTTTAATGTTGTTACTTGCAGTTTTTATTTGAAATGTTGAAATTATTTGTTTTATTGTGATTCTCAGTTGGTTTTCTGGTCGATCATCAACTGGACATCTTGTCATCTTTCAAATTTATTGCCTTTATCTTCATCGGTGTTTTGTTCAAACTTCGCCGTCTGACAAAATTTTCATAGTTTTCCCAAAACAGAATTGGAATTAGTTATTTCTACTTGTTCGTTTGTTTACGTGTTGATCCTGTCATCTGGTGCGAGTGTTAGATGAACACAAGTTCATTCTCATGCCGGATTTGTACATCTTCAGTAAATCTCGAAATGTAAGATTGCATGTTTTTGCAGTGAAAATTATTTATAATTTATTTATTCTCAATCTCGAGGTTAAAATATATTAGAAGAAATAAGAAAAAGGAAGCAAATAATAGAGGAATGTATTAAAGAGAGATGCAAGACTTACTATTGGGAAACAAATTTCTACTCAATCAATTAACAACGTAGTTTATATTAGGTTTTGGTAGTGCAACGTAGTTTAGATTATATGCCATAGAAACCCAATATTTTTGTAGGGATGTCAATTTGTCTCGTCAAACTTGAGCTCCATGTTGTCTTGCCTCGTTCAGGGTGACCGGTGTCCGGTTGGGGTTGGGGGAAAATCCCCTCCCATATCTTCCCTGATTGTCTTGTGAATAATGCTATTTATCATTATGATGATGAAACATCGGTGATATGACATTTACGTGGAATAATGAAATTGAGTAGTTCATTATGGGAGAGAGAGGACAAAGAGAAAAATGTAAGGAATAATGGGTTAGCATCATCGATGTTCCATCATCACGATGATAAATAACATTACTCGTCTTATTATTTAAAATTAAATCAATTTTGTTTAAGATCGTGTCAAAACCCGAAAAATCAACTACACTAGTCCATTACCATTAATCCAATTTTCAAATTATTGACTCGCACATAGAATTGAACCATGTTACACAAACATAGGGGATGACCAAACACATCCACCTCGGGGGTAGGACATCATTTTATTCACACGGGACCCACGTGCAATGTGAGGGTTGGTCATCCGAGGTGTCAACCATTTTCGAGTAAAATGGCTTTACTCCATAGAATTTATAGGAAAAAATTTAAAAATTAGTAACCCCCACCCTACCCCGTCCTGCCTTAAAGAGGTGGAGATTGGGGTTCACCGGGCAGGGATGGGCACTCCACCCATTGCCATCCCTAACCTCCAGCATGCATGTTATTGTGGCGCTTCGACATACCATATATTCATCATCTTCAAGATCATTACAGAATTATAAGTTAATTCACCAAAAATAAATAAATAAAGAGGAACGAGAAAACAACAAACACACTATCTAAAAATAGGCAAATGGAGTGACATTTATAAATAATACAAATGTGGGGGTCGAAAGTTAATTAAAAAAATTAAGCACTCGTTCTTCCATAGTGTAGAACCATTATATGATCAGTAGTTGAGGAATCTGGAAGCAAAGTTACCATCTCCATTGGTCTCCATATGTTGTCCCTTACATGCTGCAACGTCAAGAAAGGTTGAAGCTTTTGTCTTCTACATCTTATCTCTATCTGCTACCAAAAACCCAAAATTAATATCAAAATTATAAACTAATCGATGCTTGCGTATATTTATGGTTATACCAAATCCCGCACCTAGCCACAAATAATCTCGTCTAGAAAGAAAAAGGAAAAAAAAAGACCCACTTCTCTTTTCTTTTGTACGTCATGCATCAAATAATAAGCTGTATTGCTGACTATGAATAACATTACTCTATTATTAAACGTCTACTTTACTCGTGAAAGCTCTTTCCGTTTCACAGATTCCTCCCTTCAAAAGAGCATTATGAACATCCATCCACGTGTATATATTTAATTACTTATTTATTTATAAATAATTCTATCAGCAATAAACCATTAATGTCCACGATTGGAAATGTTGTCTTTAATTATTTTGAAGGGACCCAATTAGACTTTGATCCTAAGCTAAAATGATTGATTATAATTTAAGACTTTCATTTTTATACACTTTAAATATATACACAAAAAATATGAATATAAATAATTAATAATAAGGTAAGTAGGAAAGGAATCAAACACTATTATTTATTCTTCATGCACGTCTTATTCACGTTATTTTCTCTCCTTAAGAAACGCTAATTTTTAACATTATTCTTATACAAAATCTCCACAACATGGTAACAAGACATTTTCTTTTAAGGATTTATTATAGTTTAACGTGCAACATTCCATTCTTACATTTCATTATCCATCAAACTTTTCGTTTGTTTCTTGTGAACGACATGAAATGATTCTATTCCACATTATTCATCATTGCTTTGCTTTGCTACCACGTAAAACACAAATATGTAATCTTTTTTAAATATAATTATTTAACGTATCATATATTGGGGTCGACTAAAATATTACACACTTGATCCTATGCAATATGATTAATTTTTTTCAAGGTGGGGTTTGAATACCAACAAAGTGCACCACTTAAAACCATTGATTAGCTTTTTTATTTGCACAAAATGCGGGAGAGATTAAGGGCCTACATTGGGTGAGGTGAAACAATTTCAGCATGACGAATAGAGATATACTGAGTACAAGAAATTCAATAGGAAAATTCAGAGGAAGACATTTGTCTTTATGTGATTGGGAGCTGCCAAAAACAATAGAAAACCCACCGGCCACCTTAATTAGATCACAACCTTTTTTTTCCCCCTACATTGATGATTGATCGTTTCCCTATGACTCTTTTAACGTCCATGTCAATTAAAGTAGGTTTTATCTCTCCTCAATTTTCTATAAATAATCATTACTTAAATACATCGTGATGGTCAATAATCGATATCTAAGTTATGCAACAAATTAGTAATGTGAATGTACAAGATGAATCTTTCGATATGTGGGAAAGATCCTAACGAAGGTGTAGATCCTAGTTAGTTGCGTTGGCCAAAACTTTCGTAGTTAATTGGCTCTCATCTCATGGCACTGAACTTGATGTAGTGAAAGAGTGATTGGACCTTTTAGTTTTGTCTGGTTCGACTCGAATTTAAGAAATAAAAGAGTCCCATTGTTAAAAAATAAAAATAAAAATTGGGATTGCATTAAAGATGATACGTTCAAAGGAAGAATTGTGGTGGCAATCGAGTCACTCAAAGGTAGAGCTATGATGATAGAGTTACACCGATTGAGTGATAATGAGGTGGACATCATATGGATTTGGAGTTGTGGTGAATAAGTCATGCAGAAAAGGGTCTTGTGACCAATACAAATTCCATGGCTAGTGATGAGAATACAGAAGATTGCAGTGAGAAGAAACCAAATTGCAAGGTTATGTTTGATGAATGTGATTTTGTAACTACAATTGATTGAAGAACGGTGGTATCTACACATACCGTGATTGGAAAGTTTTGGGACGAGGTGGAAATTGTTGAGTTTGACCCAAATTTAAAAAATAAAGAGTCCTATTGTTAAAAATAATAATAAAAAGATTTTTCGTTAAGGAAAGGAACCGAGATGGTAGTTTCTTGAAGAATTGTATTGGAAAGAGAATAGTTTTGCAGTTAAGAAAAAGATTCTCAATGCAATAAGGAAAAGAAATTTACTATAAGAGGTCAAGGGTCTTTCAATTGCATTGAGAATAATCGTGCTTGGCACCAAGGTGATGTGAATTTGGATTGACAATTACGTGCATTCAAAATTGTGAGAGTTTAAAGATAGAAAATTGTTAGAGAAACTAGGAAAACATTGTGTTGTACGTTGATTATTCTAGGGAGAAGTTGTGAGAATAAAGAAAATATAGTATTGTGTGGTTTCCCGACTTTCTACTTCTCATGTAGTTATTGACACGTTGTCGAATCACATTTAATTTATAATTTTATCTTTCTTGCTTGTTTTTGTGATTTTATTTCCGTGCGCAAGGTGGGATTTTTCCCAACAAGTATAATGCATGATTCTTCCTAATTAGAAAAAGATAAGACATAAATTATCGCTTGAAGACAACCTAGAATGTGTTAAGAATTTAACCTTGGTCCCCAACAATTATATATTCTCACATATATACCTACCGCAAAAACAAAATAATTCGAAGCACGGAAACTGTTTAATTTGATAGCAAATCACCTCAAGATTTTGGACCTATTTGATGTGGATTTTTTGAAAATAAATTGTGGGAATGAATTTTTTGGAGGATGTGTGGTTTAAAATTAGAAAAAAAAAAATATGGATCAACATGCAACATTATTTATTAGGAGAATATATGAATAAAAATAAATTTAGAAAAATGAATTTAAAAAAAATGTGCAAAAGTGGAGCTTAATTTCACGATTATCTTGTTCGATTCATGTTTGTGTGTGATAGAGAAACATTATTCCTAAACGTAGTTAAATAATAAATGGACATGACACTTTCGTCGATAAAAATAATTTATTCCCAACCACTTAAAATCCAACAATTGGTTCCTTAACTAGTTACATGTCATGTGTGAAAAGTAAGATTTGGCATTAAGGCTAGAGTTTTTTGTATAATGTGATATGATTCCACTCAAGTCATGCATATGAGGAAGACTGAATCACACCAAAAAAAAAAAAAAAAAAAA
>CAIGRQ010112689.1:0-10866 GCA_903798375.1 Fraxinus sp. D2006-0159 | reverse complement strand
AAAAAAATGATTTTTTAGGAAACATTTTTTTTTTTCATTTTTTTTTTACTTTTTGGCAATGGAAACAAATTTTATACCAAGTGTGGAAAAAATTATCACTTTAATGAACAATTTCCATGTAAAATAAAGTCAAACGAACACAAAATTTAAAAATTTTCCGGGTGGAAAATTATATCAATCAAACACACTAAATTAACAATTCCTGGAAAACAATTTCTAGACAGTTACTTTCCCAGAAATTCATTTTCTTTCCACTTATTTCCACCCTTGCAATCAAACGAATCCTTAGTAATTTTAAAATATTTAATGTACCGTTAAAAATTGAGAAACCTGGGGGCCAAACAAGGGCTAAATCTAAATTAAGACATTGTTAACTGTCTATCCTAGTTCGAAATGGAACCACGACGAAAACAAGATTAGCAGGTGTTAACATACAGACATTTCATTCTGATCTATACAATGGATTCAAAAATTTCTTCTGCAAGTTTTCTTTCCTTATTTACATAACATTTGGCTTAAATCACCTCTAACACCAGCAGTACTCCCAACAAGTGCAGGTAAAACATTTGCTTATACTCCATAGTACACCTGATAAAATCAGAAGAAATTTGTTAATACTTGTTAATCCTACAAGCTCAAACCATGCATATACCGAAAATAGGTACGTTAAAGCAAAAATCATGCTAATTTTCCACGACTGAAGGCAAGAAATTTTCCGTATTGGAAAAGGAGCAGGAATGAGATTCGTATTAGTTCCACATTCCCCCATTTGAAATTGCTGGGAACCTTGCAAGGCGCTTCCATGGTCCCAAGCAAGAAGGGGAAGGGGCGGTGAAGGCTTTTTCTAATTATGCTACGATTGACCTTTTCGTCAAAAGAAGCCCTTTTCTGGCCATAATAAAATGACAACAGATAAAGCAAACCAATAGAACATCGGCTGTTAATGTACATTCAAAAATTTATCAACTCAGACTAGAGCCCTATCTTCGTAACAAAGATGATTATCATTGATATAAACTATGCGCTCCCCCAGTAAGAAAACATAAATTAAGAATTGTTTATGAATTATGATACCTTAATTACTCTATCTGATTGTCCCACAAACAGTTTCTCTTGCCAGTATATCACGGCTGTTATGACAGAATCACAAGCAATGGAACCAACAGGCACCGTATCGATTTGATCCCCAACTTCAGATATTTCCTGCAAATAGCATGTTTGGGGTAAGCTTAATAGAAGCAAAATTATGTTTAGGTAATTTTTGTTTTCACATATGTTTCAATGTTACATTTTACTTAGTAAAAAATAAAACTAACTAACCTATTTCCAACTTTGATTATATAAATAATTTACTTATAAGCTAGCTTAAAAAAGCTTAACCAGAGATTATAAATTAATGCTGAATGGTGGCAGCTGATTTCGTATTGCACTTATGTACCTGCACATTAACAGTCTTGTCCCAGCCACCAGTAAAAAGCCATCTCCCCTTCTTGCTGGCGGCAAACACGGCACCATTGTGGGTTTGTAATGATTTCAAGAGTAGGTCGTTGTGCCACATCTGAAAATATTGACACCAAGTTCAAGATGAAGTTCAAGAGCAGACGAGTTTGACAGTGCAGTATGTTATACTGCATATATATACATAAACAGGCACACACACACGCACACGCACACGCACACGCACACGCACACAACAAAATATTATTACTTCCTTAGAATTCAAAAATAGAGGTAGTTGTATAGTAGAGTTAACTTATATTTACTCCACCTTTATGCAACCATTCTCATGAGCCACAATCAGCAAATTATTCTCAGCAGCAAGAGCCAAAACAGAAGTCACGTTGTCCTCCCCCAAGACTGCCAAAGGACTGTGATCACTAAGCGACCATAAGTGGACAGTCCCATCCCAGCTTCCACTATAAAGAATGCCATTGCAAACTATTAGCGATGATACGACTGACTTGTGACCGCTCATAGTACATGACAGGGTATGATTCTGAAATAAAATAATTAAATTATTGACCAAAAACCGAAAAATAACTAGAGGAATTACAAAGGAATAATTGGACATTGCCTGCAGAGACCATGCTTTTATCAGTTTGTCTCCACTCCCGGTGTAGAGATATTCAGTTCCGGAAACAGCAAGGGCATGAATACCACTATAGCGCCAATCCTTTTGCTCGTGCAACTTCTTTAACGGTTCTTCATTAAAGGGAAAACTGGCTTCCCAGATGCATATAACACCTTCATTATCGCCACTAATGCACAATGGTTGTTCTCCGTCCACAAAAATGAGAGCCATAACTTTATGCTCATGACCTTTAAACGTATGTACTTGTGTAAAATCCTGAAACATTCCAAAAATAGATTTATCGAGCAGGAAGAACCAATTTCAAATATAGATATATTAATACAAGACTGATTATACCTTCTTAAAAATGTTAAACTGGGTTCATAATAATCAGTTCTATCAACATATGATATATTAATACCTCCGTCCCACAAAGATATGTTTGTTTCTATTTTCAAACAAATTAAGAAAATGTTAATAATTTAGTTGGAAATATAATTTTTTCTTAAATTTTTCCTAATATACCCCTAAAGTAAATAATGATTTAAATACGATTAGTTTATATTTTTTGATAACAAGGTACATTAAACAGGGGTACATTAGAAAACTAAAAAAAAAAAAGAAAAATCTATACTTTCAATAAGGAAATTGACTTATAATTTAGGACAAACGAAAAAAGAAACCAAGCTTATCTTTATGGAACTGAGGTAGTATATTTTTTCAACCATTGAATTGGCCACATATTTCCCAAGAAGCAAGGTTCTCTCTTTCTCTCTCTCTCTCTCTCTCTGGAAGGGCAGTCCCGAGACGTGCCTCACCACTCCTGGATACCCTTATCATCAAACTATGACATGAACCACTTAGCTACTGTTTGGTATACATTATTTTAAAACTTATTTTCAATCAAACATTCTTTAATAAAATAATATTTTACATTACATCAATAACTTTTCCTTACTTTTTAACCACATATTTCCCATCATATCACTATTTAAAACACATTCTTTTCTCAATAATACACATCAAACATACCCTTAAAATTGAATTGAATCATTAACACAGAAACAATATTGTAACGACCACGGACCTTCCCCATCTAGATACACAATTGGTACCAGCATTCAACTTAAATGCCTATGGAGGCCTTGGGTTCGAATCACTAAAGATGTAAAGTAAAACAATGTGGGGCCCAACCCCCGTGGACAACAAGTAAGCTAACATCTGCAAGTGAATAGCCCCTGAGTGAATGAGCAAGATGGAGAAAGTCCGCAATCATTACACAACTAATAAAAAATTATTTTTAACCACATCTAAGGTACGACTTTGCATCTTCATTTTAAGTATATTAGTAGAGCAGCTATAACATCAATAACTCGACAAAATATAGAATCACGTAACAAATTTCCTAAGCAATTATGTCATGAACATGGTCTGGGTGTTTAAAATACGAAAGCACAAGAAATCTCAATCAGACTGATAAACGTAATCCTGATAGGAGTTCGTTTTAAGCTATTTACCTGCAAGGACCATACGTGGACTCTCTTATCAAATGAAGAGCTGAAAAGGAAACCCCCTAAACAAAAAGAACAGGTGGAAATCAGACTCCCGAGTTCGTTACTAGACAAAAATACCAACAACAATCTGCAAGAAACTCTTTAAAATTCTATAAGACAAACAAAGAAAACTAATAAAGATGAGGTTATGCATATCTTTCATGCAGAAAGACGAATATGTCAACTATTTATTACGTACGCTCATTCGACTAACTCTTTACACTTGTATGTATATCGAGAGGACACACATGTTTATTGTAATAATTTAAAAACTACTTAATTATTTAATATTTATTAATTGTCTATAAATTGAAAGTAATATAACTGATTCCAGCCAATCATAAAGAAAAAAGCTCTTATGCAGGCAGAAAATGATCTCTGTGGGTATATAAGTTCTAGCTAGTTTCAAATATATTTGAAATGAATGATAGCTAAAATGTAAAAAGTCATTGGATCTATGTGCATGTCCATATTTATATCAACATCATAGGGAAAGTATGTCATTATTTTTGAAGTAACCAATTTGATGAATTCAGATGTTGACAACAAACTACTGCTAATCTACCATTCTGAATTATAGCCCTTTTTCAGTCATATTATCTGCTCACTTGGGCATTTTCTTGGATAAACATCAAGGGTACAGGGAAATGAAGATTAACTAATTAAAACGGGAATATACAATAGCATGTACCATAATAACCAGAAAATGGAAAGCACCCAAGTCAGATGGGCAATTCATACCTCCAATAGCTAGCCCCGTGATACAATCTAGATGACCCTTCATATCAATACATTCGATATGGCCCCCAGACAGGCCTTCAACAACATCTCTGCTCACATCAGCTCTACCAATTTCATATTTCTGCTGCAACCCATCTATCTCTTCTTTGTTAGTGTCCTCTGCTATCCGACAGAGATCCCCTAGTAATACACAATGACCTGTTTTTTCTTTCTTTACTTCATGTTTCAAACTGATCCCAAGATCGAAGTTTGGTTTAAGAACCAACTCCCTCAGACATTTCCATAGTTCAGTAACAGGTGGGCGACTACTAATATCAAATTCCAGACATCTGCATAGTAAGTCTTTTTGAGGTTCATATTCCGAGCCCAATCTACGTCCTAACAAAGTTTCAACATTCTCCATCCAATCTTTACATAAACTAACATAAGAATATATATTTCCATCATTTGCAGCATTTACTATAAAATCCACGTAAATTGCCATTTCTTTAATAAAAGAACAGCCAATAATAAGAGAAACGAGTAAACAGGCTAACGACCAAACATCCGAACCAGACCCAACTTCATATATCGATTTTCCACAATCCAACTCAAACCCTTCCTTACAGAACAACTTTAGTAACATCTCCGGACTAATGAACACAAGATTTTCCAATACCTCAGTCTTCAAACTAACTTCGAAATCCTTGTGACCTCTTTGAATTGCCTTATTCACTCTCCTTCCCATACTCAAAACCTTAGCCAAATCAATATAAACACGACCGAAGTCATTGAATACAAAACAATTGACATCCAAGCAACCAATAATCAGCTCTTCAGAAATCAGATTAATTAAAATCTCACACATCTCCATACTAACTATCCCAAAACCACTTATTTTATCACTACTCAACCTCTCATCCTCTTCATTATGAAAGAATTTTAACAAACCAGTTGAATTAAAATTCTCGCAAACCATATAAACACAGCTATCATTATCATTGTACCAAAACCCATAAATTTTTCCTGCTCTACAAAGCCTCAAACTCAAGTTCAAGATCGAAGCCATATCAATTCTCTCTTCTTCTCCCATACCATACAAAACACTCATAATTCTTGACTCATAACTATAACTTAAAAACTTGGATTTCTCACTTCCATCCTTAAAAAACCCAACTTTAAGAAGACTCACCTTTTCTTCCTCTTTCAGAACACAACCCATTCCTGAATTAATCTCGAAGTACCCCAAAACTTTTCCATCAAATATTTCACCATAACTTCCTGAACTTGATTTTTCAACTAAAATAGTATCTTTCGGGATGATCCATTTTTTCCATTTGGTGTAAAACTCATAAGACCATGAATTTCTAACAAACTGAAACGGGAGTGAGAGATTGTCACAGGGTGGAGGTGATCGTGAAATTACGGTTTCGGGCTTCACTGGGAGATCTTGAAGGACGGATGAAAGGTGAAGAAGATCAATGTTCTTGGGGAAGGAGACGGGGCTGTTTGAAAATTTCGAGAGGAGAGTGCAGACTGGGCAACGGAGAGTGTGAGGGAAGGGGTTGGGGAGCTGCTTGAGACAGGCTTCGCAGATGGAGTGGCCACAAGGAAGGACGCGCGGGACGGCGGAATCGGCAGCGTATGGCTGCAGACAAACTGGGCACTCCGGTGGCTCCACCTCTTCCATGGCGGTTGTCGCTGGAAGTCTTAAGGCCGTTTTAGCAAATTATAAATTGTTTAACAGCCTGGTAGAAATTAAAATCCAATTAAAAATAAAAATATGATCGTTATTGGGTCCACCCGTCTAATAAAAGTCAACAATAACGACTAATTTTTCAATTTTAATCTGATTTTAATCTGTACCAAACAAGCTCTAAAACTTTGGTCCACATACATGCTTGTAACTTTCTAAGCATATCCAATTTTTTGGACAAAACATATGTTTTGTTCATCACAGATTCACAGTAGCTTATTTGACCCTGTTTGAGCCAGATTTTAATTTTCATTCTCATTTTTTTATTCATTTTCAATCATACATTTTTTAACAAAATAATATTTTTCATTACATCAATAATTTTTTTGTTCTTTTTCAACCACATATTCACTATCACATCACCAAAAAAATGCATTCTTTTCATTTTAATGTGCATCAAACAATGATTGAATACGATAAAGGACGCTTGTTGAACTTAACTCAACACCATTTGTCACGAGATTTTTGAACTTTCTATATAGAAAAGAAATAAAAAAGAGATAAATTATAAACGACATATGTTATGCTTGAATTATGTTAAAAAATAGTCACTATGCAACTAGTGTAGCATATCAAGTCTTAAACTAAGTTAATTGCTAAAATCAGATAATCAGATAATTGACGGGGAAAAGAACAAAGAAAAAAACTTAATATAAGATATGTGAAAGAAAATAGATCATATTTGGAAAGTGTTTTTAAATAATTTAAATTATAATTAAATAAAACTGAGTAACGAATAAGTAAATATTATTTGTGGAATGTCAAATGTGTAAATGAAAAGAGGATAAGTCATTCATAAACAATTTATAAACATGACAAAACTTGTAGGCTTCAAAGAAAAAGGTCCCATTCCAAAAAAAAATAAAAAAATAGTTAAGGGCCTATTTACACAAATATAATAAGTTGTTTACCTTTGTTGCAATTTCGCTAATATTTATTTTTCCCCAAATCAATCGCGGAAATAGATTTATATCAGGAAAATCTTGTACTCAGTTCAACGCCCAGTGTCTCTCTTGCACCTTCGTCCAAAAATCAAGTTCATTTCGGTGAGTCTTGTATCTTTCTCTACTTGTACCGTTTAATCTTATGTGCTATTTGAGGATTTGGTGCATTTTGATTTTAGCTTTTTTTTTGTTTGTAGATTGTTTTTGATTGATTTGAACTTTAAACTGGGTTTTGGGGGATCTGTGGTAGGGAAAATAAAATTTAAATCTAGGATGTTAGATTTTCAATCATTCGAACAAATGCCGGATTTGATTTATTTGCAATTTCATTTATGACCATATTCTTTTTGTGCAATTGGAGCCGCTTTTAGGGATGTATGTTAATTGTTATGTTTTCTGTCTCTAAAAGATGTAATTTTTAGAGTTCACTGACTTTCATTCTAGAAGGTAAAACAATACATTAAACTTGAAGAAAATTATTGAATCACGAATAGATGTTTAACTTTGTGCCATGTAGCATGCACATGCTCGACAAGGTTGAGCTGTTTGTAAGATTTCTAGCGAGCATTACGAACAAACGGGGCTAGTTTGTGAAAGCAACTGGACGTTATCTTTTTACTTGATGGTAATGTAGGACATAACCTCCATTGGAAAAAAGAAAGTTGCCATTTTTAAATTGACTGTAGCTGAACATGGATGAGTCTCTTGTTTCTCAGGTTGTTGGAATCAAAACCACACAAATGAGATACACCTTCTGTGTGTTTACTGTTTACATTGCCATATGTAGTAGAATGAAATTTCTTGGAATATTACAGTTGGATCCAATAGTTTGCAATGGTCTAATTACCAATAATTAATTGCTTGTTTGGAAATTAACTCCTATGTTCTAAAACACTCGTAGAAAGGGTAAAGTAGACTATCTTATCTCCTAGTGTCAAACTTATTATGGGTACATGTAGTTAGGTATTTTTGTGCAATTTGATTCAGTTTTATGGTCTTGAGAGTTGAGATTTGAATTGCATATTGATTCAACACAGGATCGATGCAACTTACCTGGCCAAAAGCTCTTGTAGCAATCTTACATAGTTGTTTTACCGAAAATCGATGTACTTCTATAGTTGATCCTACCCTGAAGATATACTTTGTTCTTGTTTTTTAAAGACATGGAATGAAAGTATTCAGTTGTTTATGAAAATAATTTGGGCCAATTGAAATGCCTTTCTCTAGATTTGGGAGGCTAGGTTGCATAATGATTATTAATGTTCAGCAAGAATTTGTACATTTGATACCAATTGCTCCTACCCTTTTTTTCTCTCATTCTGTAGCAAGTGACATAACGAATTCTTAATTTTTATTTTTTTTTCATATTCCTCACTTTTGTCACATCAAGTCTCATGGCTGCACCTGGGAGTTCTATGCTATATTCTTTTCTTCTGTTCGTTGCCACTCTTTCTCTACAAGAAATGTATAGAGCAAAGTTAGCATCTTCGGAGTTATTTACTATTCTTGGAGGCTTCACCAGCTCTTTAATATTTCTCATGTTGCTGACGGTGAGAGAAGCTATCCTTTTAATGCCCTTCATTCTGTGCGTAGTCAATGCATGGATGTATGAGCAACATTGTGCTATGTGCTTTAAATTTATATAATGTGTTGAATGATCATATGTATTATTGCTACATATTTAACCCACTCCTCGTTCCCCCTCTCTCCGATAGCTGTGAATGATGACAGCCCTCCCTCTGATATAACAGTTAAATAATTGAGGTTAGGATAAATTAGTGTCATAGAAACCTAAGTCAATTCAAGGACTAGTCTGAATTTTTTTCCAATCAGCAGAAGAGACTACCTGCATTGACAGGAAGCCTTCTACGGAAGCGAAAAAAATTGAGTTTCTCATTTCCCTTCATTTCTTGATTTCAAACAATCATATGCCATTGATACTATGGTCCTTTAGATTGTATTTTTTTTGTATAATTGCATTTACAAGAGCAAGATGATATCCCCCCCCAACCCAAAAAAAAAAAGAAAAGAAAAGAAAAGAATTCACGGAAACTGCTCAAAGAGTTGTGAATATCAAGTTTTTGTTTTATTTTTCCTTTAAAATGATGGGGAATAACACCATGAATCAAAATAATAAGTTCATGAACCAAAGATACATATGTCAGCTGCAAGGAGGAAAGATGTGCCTATTGCTCCAGGTGTTTGAAGAAGTTTATCGAAGTATGTGGTGGGCAAAGTTATAATAAGTTGTGTTTGTATGTTCTGGCTGATTCCCTAAATGGTCACTAAACTTTTCTTAAAGTTCCTATGGGCTGAACTTAAACACTGCCCCATTAGTCGCCCATCCATCACTGAGTAAACAACGCTTGCAAAATTAGAAGGATTTGATGACATGTCTAATGGTATGGCTTACGTGGCACGCATTTAGAAACTATAAATCAGATTTTTACATAAATCATGTTATAATTAGTTAGAAACTATAATAATCCAGTTCATAAAGTTTGTGAAATTCGGATTTCGAAAATCTCTACATTTGGATAAAACTATGCATTCAACGCATTCAAAGTTGGATGACTAACGGGACAATTTTTAAGTTCAGTGACCTGTGGGAACTTTGAGGAAAGTTCAGTGACCATTTAGGGAATTAACACCTGTTCTGGAGATGGACAACCGTGGCTATGGATCCATTAAAATGATCATTATCTTAAAGTGGAAGCTAATTGGACAATGAATTGATGATCCATTTTGACACTTCCCATTTGCATGAATGCATTTCTTTTAATATTTTAAAAACTTACATAGAAAAGAAAAATAATTTAAGTGTGAGAATCAAGAATTAGAAGTTTTTATTTTTCTCTCTTAATTAGCTACCCTCATCAAAACTTTGGCTCTATTTCACCATATGCACAAAAAATAATAATAATAATAATAATAATAATAATAATAATGAACGGTCAGCATGACTCCCTGGAATTCGACGTTGGGGCAGTTTTATCTCTTCTAGCTGCCCATTTCAAGTGTTTCCTTTTGCTTTTGTTATTATGCCTATATAAAATCATGACCTTTAGGATATAACACATATATGCATATTGGCTTGCTAATATTTGTATTTGTCCTATAAAAAATTTAAATTATGTGCTATTAAAAAATATATTCAATAATCCACATTTGAACTGGAAAATCATAATATAAGATGCTGTATTGATTAATGAACATATTGACAGAACCACCATATATCATTGTTCATGTAATATACTTTCCATGAGGCATGTTATCAATGCAATACATGTTAGTTACAATAAATAATGGTTGTGAGCTCCGTCATTTTCTGCATCTCCACAATTATTTTCTTTACTTTATCAATGCAATACCTAGGAGTTATGGCACATGTCTCATACTGTTCTCATGTTATGGTCACTATACATATTTAATATGCAAGACTGGTAACATCTGCTGAGATAACTGTGATACTTACCTCTGACTTGGGTGTTATGTCTCCAGTTCATTGGAAATTATCNTTTTCCTTTCCCTTTATCCACTATAAGCTCCTTGATTATCTGAATGTCTTCTCTATCTCTTTATTCAATGTAATGCAATTATAAATGGACACCTCTGTTAACTGCATAATATCTATTGCCAGTCTATGGAACTCAGCCTCTTGCGAATCACTGATGTTACTTTTTTTGGAGGAAATATCTTTGTTCATTTAATTATCCCAGATTTTGGAGAATAACCCTAAAGCTAGAACTTGGAATTTAAGACTTGCACTTACATGCATACAATAACTCTGGAGCATTGGTAAACGGGGGGGGGGGGGGGGGG
>CAIGRQ010112686.1:0-10134 GCA_903798375.1 Fraxinus sp. D2006-0159 | reverse complement strand
TTTTTTATTGATTAACTATGATCAAATTCTCCTTTGGACAATAATTTGTTTTACTAAATAAAAAGAAGATTCCATTTTTGTATTACTTTTTATTACAAAAAAATTGAAACCGACAACCAAACTACATAAGAGTTAAGACTTGTCTGTCTCGTCGTCTCCTAGAAAAAAACAGTTGATCTGCAGAAATTAATCCACACTCTTCCACCTCAATTCAAACCTAAAAAGATAATATTTTATTCCTCCACCTCTAGACCACTCACCAAAAAATCCCCACCTCTCTCTCTCTCTCTCTCTCTCCTCTACAGTTAGTTAGAAAGAGAAGAAAAAAGAACGGGTAAAGGGCAGCCATGGACTGTTTTTCATCAAAAAAATATCAATAATGGAGTCTAGCAGAAAAACCCACGTGGTAAAAAGCAAGAAAAATCCACATTGGTNGGACTGTTTTTCATCAAAAAAATATCAATAATGGAGTCTAGCAGAAAAACCCACGTGGTAAAAAGCAAGAAAAATCCACATTGGTGAATATTTATGCAATGGGGAAAGTAGAGGGGGAGCAGCAATGGCCAATTACAAGCCTTGATGCTCAGGGTTCAACTCCAAATGCAGGGAACAGAAATCGAAAATGTTTGAATTGTAGTAGGCTTAAAAAGGTGGTGACTTTTAGATGTGTTTTTGTTTTGGTACTCGGTTTTGCTGTTCTTTTATCTGCTTTTTTTTTGTTGCCATTCTTTCACATTGGAGATAGAAAAGACCGGGATCTGGATTATCAAGGTTGGTGGGTTTCTTTTATTAAATATTTTTATTTTCAAGTTTTGAATTTTTTACAGGCCTTGATTATGATAAATGATAATCATCATTGTTTGGTACTTTCATATCTATGCATATGTTTCTTTCCTGTTTTTAAATTCTATCTGTGCACTTGGTATCTGGGTATTGGATGGGGCACAAATATTTGTTGGTATTTGGGATTTTTGATACTTCCTGGGTGGTTGAAATCTCCAATTTCTGTGCTTTGATTCAGGGTCGCGGAAATGATTTGAGGTGTTTTATAAGTTGGAAGATTTCTCAGCAAAATTCTGGGTTATATTCTGTATGTATTGTGCATAGTGATGTAAATCACTGAAATTTTGCGTAGTTGGAGGAGGATAAGTGTTTTGCACCCTAGAGACGAATAAACCTGTTGATATTTTTAATTGTTTCAGTGTTCTTCAAAGATTTTGCAGACGAAATACAATATGGTTGGAGGAGGATAAGTGTTTTGCACCCTAGAGACGAATAAACCTGTCGATATTTTTCATTGTTTCAGTGTTCTTCAAAGATTTTGCAGACGAAATACAATATGGTTTAACCTCTTCCATACTGATAAGCTAGTTATTGAGTTGGGGATTTATTTGATGCCACAAGTTGGCAGAAATTTAAGAGTTACTAATAACGAGTCACTACAACATAACTAATGTCCTATAAAGGACAATGCGGTACAAGATTGAACTAAGTTGTCGAGGAGTTGCTGGAGATCTTTCAAGAATCTTGAGGAGATGTAAATGCTATATCTAGATCAAAAGTTCGCCATGTTTTCTCCATACATTTGATCCCATGATTTGACGTCGTTCATTAATATACCAAAGACCTCTTTGATGGTCCTATTGGACTAGTCAGAATTCATGTTTAGGCTATTTTAGTAGAACATTTAGTAATCATGCATGAAAAATGTAGCCTGCATATCTCGTAGTGAAAACTTCAGTTTATGTAAGTTTTGGAAATG
Organism: Fraxinus sp. D2006-0159; assembly: GCA_903798375.1. Taxonomy (NCBI): domain Eukaryota; kingdom Viridiplantae; phylum Streptophyta; class Magnoliopsida; order Lamiales; family Oleaceae; genus Fraxinus; species Fraxinus sp. D2006-0159. The sequence goes on along the minus strand of CAIGRQ010112686.1, from coordinate 8,372 downwards.
CTAGACCACTATTTTCCTGTTTCTATCATTTGAGATTAACCTCAAGCTGTTTCATGTTTCTTCTTATATTGATACGTTTTGTAATTTTTTGATTGATATTCTCCAGGTCATAACATAGTGGCAAGTTTTATGCTTAAGCAGCCCACTTCTTTTCTTAAAGACTATATCTTGAAACTTCGGGACGATATTTTTGATGAAATAAGATTCTCCACAACTAACGTACTTCCTATGCTCTCATATCACCGTTTAACTTTATTGTTTTTTCTTTTTCTGGTTTCTACATTGATCATTTTCTTATTTTTCCTCGAATCTTAGTAAAGTCAACTTTTATGACAGGTGGAAATATTATCTTTACAATCATTAGATGGATCAAACATAACAAAGGTAGTGTTTGCCGTTGATTCTGATGTGACCACCCAAAGTTTAATCAGAGCCTCCTTTGTATCTTTAGTTACACGCCAATCATTTTTTCATTTGAGTACTTTTTTTGGGGATCCATTTTCTTTCGAGGTGCTGAAATTCAAAGGAGGAATTACTGCCAGTCCTGATCAAAAGGCATTTCTTATGCAGAAAGTTCTGATCCTTTTCAACTTTACCTTGAACTTCTCCATTGATCAAATACTATATAAATTAGATGAACTTACGAGCCAACTGAAATCGGGCTTACATCTTGCTCCTCATGAGGTCTGGTTCTGTTATTCCTTTTTTGTCTTTAATGATTAGGAAAATTTGCATAATTGGTCCACAACGAATTGCCTTAGTAGCAAGTTGATCTCTACTCTCTAGCCTTTAAAAAGAAGCAAGTGATAACTCAACATTTCATTGTAGTTGCATAATCAGTCTCCAATACCCTGACTGCCTAAATCTAGAAATCTATCAACTTTGCTTGCCTGCTTTGATTAACACCTCAACAATTTAGTGCATGTTTGGCCAAGCTTAAAATTTAATTTAAGCTCCTGAAACATACATTTTAACCACTCATTTCCGAGGACTCACAGCTTAATGTTCACTTATTATCCACACATTTCGTAGGCCACAACTTGTAAGTATGCATTGCAAACATGCACTTGAATTATGCTCTTTTCTTCTTTTCTGGAATGCAGAACTTGTACATTACCCTGACAAATCATGAAGGTTCAACAGTGGCTCCACCCACAATAGTTGAGTCGAGAGTTCTCTTGGCAGTGGGTATTAATCCTTCCAAGTCAAGGTTGAAGCAGTTGGCTCAGACCATCACTGGTTCCCGTACTGAAAACCTTGGCCTAAATAACACTGTATTTGGTCGGGTTAAGCAAGTTCATCTTTCATCCATAAATGTTGGCAGTGATGGAAGTGGTACCTCGCCCTCGCCATCTCCATCTCCATCTCCATCTCCTTCATCAGAATCTCCTCCTCACCACCACCACCGCCGCCACAATCAAAATCACCATGATGCCAGCCTTGCTCCTGGTATTTCACCTGCACCAGCAATGGGAAAAAGTGGATTTATAATGGGTAAAGTCTCCCCAGCATCTACACCAGCACCTACACCAGTGCCAATGAAGAGTCGAGTAGCAGAGCCTCCCAATTGTCATAATAGTTACAAAAATAGATTCCCATCAAAGCCCAATAAGGATTATCATGCATCGCCGACTGCACCGCCGTTTTATGTGCCTCGGGCAGCTCCTTCACATCCCGAGCACATGTATTATCCGACTCCTAAAATACCTCCAGTAGCAAGTCCATTACCAAATGTCGCTTATTCTCATACTCAGCCCCCATCAAAGGATGAATTCCAAGCAGGGCCTCCGGATGTAATGCCATTTGTTTCATCCTCACCATCTTCATGTGAGTATGATTCTATAAATTATAGAAGAACAGTTAAATCTGTCGTTCTTTTTGCCTAATACAATTTGTACAAAAGATATAACGCGTACTAGGCCAGCTTAATCTAGCAATTAGTGCACTATGTGCTGTGATCTAATCTTCTTGATGGTATTGATTGCGTTTTTTAACAGATTTTTCCATTTTTGCAGCTTCTGTCTTTTCCTCCAATTTGTGGAAGCTCTTGCTGTTTCTACTACTCGTATTGCATTTATAGCAGCAGAATAAGAATCATTTTATCCTATTGAACAGAGCAATCTGGTGGAAGTTTCCAAGTGGGAGCAACGCTGGAAGGGCCTGACTCACAATCGAGTCGATATTTTGTACGTGTAAATATTGATTATCACCAACTCAGTGTTTAGATGCCGTTCGGGTCAATGTCACAAAGGTGAAGGGCCTGTTACGACATGTGCTGTCTTTTTGTCAGCCTACGATGTCTATTCTACGTAAATTTAAGGAGGGAAATCAACAAATCTGAAACCTTACCCTTCTGTTTCCAATCTCCAAAACCTTACGTGGATCCTACCCACCCACCCACCCACCCCCCTTCCGACTGTATTGATTTAAAGGAAAATAGTTAAACCATTTATACATCAAAAGTCTACATGGCAACACTCAAGTTGGCATGATTTGATTAGTGAAAAAACTTTATTTTTTTAAACCGTCCAATAACGTGTTTTCACGTGGCATAATGCAAAAAATGATGTACGTATAACATGATTGAAAGGAAGATAGGGTTAATGTTGACCATTGCTGGCTCCATCTTGACTAAATTGTGATCGATTCAACTGAGATATTACCTATTTTAGTTAGTTTCAAAAATGTGATCTATATCAAGGATATTTTAGGCATTATGATAGCAAAGTCTATTTCAAGTTGAAAAATTAAACTTAAAAGCAAGAAATAAAAATAAGATTTTTGGCTTGTATTAAATCGATCGTTAATACAAGTCGATTCAACTAGTGAATCAGCTTGTACTGAATGGGGGCCGGACGCCTCTCGAGTGTAGAACTGTAAATGGATCGGATTGTCTATATTTGATTCGATCCGATAAGAATAATTATCAAATTCAATCCGATTAGATACCCATCACGAATCTGGCATATGGACATAGGTTACAAGCCCTTTTTGATACCATTAGTTTAAATTTGATCATCCAACTTATATTTTGTTCAATTTAGTAATTACATTTGTAATCGTTATTACAATTGATCAAGTTTTCTAATATTCGAAAAAATTATGATTCACCCACATAATTGACAAAATTTTCCACTACAACGTATCGAAACAAAAAGTATGACATCTATTCAACAGTATTGCCAATGTTATAATTTCATGTATCCTACGAGAGAGTCTAAACATAAGTCGAATGACCAACATGAAACAAATTTGTAAGTTCAGGAACGTCTCGTAAATTTCCCCACGTAGTATCAGACTAACGAATCGCCATCCTATAGATGGAAAACAGTTGAGCATTGAGCGAAAACAATGGAGGGTGGGAGAGAGAGAGAGGATTTACCGGTTTGCAGAGAGAGAGAGAGAGAGAGAGAGAGGAGGAGGAATTTATAAGGAAGAGAAGAGTCCTCATGGGGTGGGGTATCAATTGAAAAAAAGGCATAAAAGGAGAAGAGGGTGGGAGAACTTCGTCTTTTTTAGGAGTTATTCGGTAACGGAATAATTCGCTCTCGCGCTCTCCCGTTGCCATTCCGTCTCCCTGAATGCCTCACCAGTATTCAGGGTATGTAACTTCCATTTCTCCATTCATTTTGCTAATTTCTGGGTATGTATGTATCTTCCTTGTGAAATTTTATTGTTTTTACAATGTTCATTGCGATTATTTCATGATTTTTGGTTTTGGTTTTTATTGAATGCATTAATTTTTTAATAGGCTCGATAAATTGTAATATGGATCATTCTTCTTTGAAATACACCCAATGATTGAGGAGCAATCATGCACTGTTTCCTTCTCTTGAGTACGCTGATTTCTGATTTTTCCTTCATTACATTTTGAAATAATAATAATATTATTATGGTTTAGTTTTTCGTTGAATGAATTCTGAATGGGCTTCAAGCCAAATTGTAATGTGGATAATTCTTCTTTGATATACACACACAATGATAGAGGAGCCAATCATACAATGTTCTCCTATTTCAATCAATTAGCAATTGTGTACGTTAGAATTTTGAATCACCTCTCTTCACATGCTTATATCTGCACGGGTAGGGACAATCACGGGGTGGCTTGTATGAAATTGAAGAAATTAATTAAATTTCAATGGTGTAATTTAGTGGTTTTTATTCAGAGAAATGAATATATTCTTTTTTTTTTTATTATTAAATTATGGAAGATTAAATTCTAATTTTTATTGAATTAAGAGCAACTGGGCATACTATTGCCGTTTTATCTCATTTGCAGTTTATTGTGGCGATTTTAAGCGGAGAAGCGAGGGACTAATAGGATGGTACGTGCCTTTTCAATCTTATGCTTCAAGCAATCATTCATTAAAGTTCTGAACTTTTAATGATCTATAAACCATCCATTTATGCAGGATCTAAATCATCTGACGAATTTTTATCAACTGTTGGATGTTTGATAGGTGGTCGGAGATTAGCACCATGGTTTTTATTGTTGATATTTGCAGCCTTTTTTAGGCAAATCTCTAGTAAGAATAAATTGGTTGCTTTTCTTTATTTAAGCTTCTTTTTGTATGTTTTGATCAAATTAATGCCATTCCTCTCCCCTTTCAGTCTCATCTTTTGTTGTTTAAGACTTATTATCAAAGTAAACCTTATGAAGCAAACCTTTAGATAAGACGTGCTATCTGAATGTTGATGTAGACTTGTGTTTCATCATGAAAAATGTTACTTATTTTCCATATTATCATGAATTGCATCCATTAGTTCAGATGAAAGGAAGAAATTATGTTTGTAAAAACTGAAACGGCAGTGACATTTATGCACCACTTTTGGTTAAGAAACCTTTGGTATTCAAAGTCTTTAATGACTGGGAATTCAAGCTGGAAAAATAAATTTTTAATTCATTTTAGATCAAGTTAATTTAATTACAATCTTGCCTTGGATTATTATTACATATTGATTCACCTCAATGACAGTCCAAACTCAAGAAAGAATCTTAACTTAACATTTTAGGATTCTGAGGGACAATACGGTGTTTGTGAGCAGCTTTCCTTATCTATTTGTTCAGATTTCTTGTTCTTGTTTGGGTTGAGTTGAAGAATTCTGAGTATTCTATTATTAATGCAGATACGTGATGTCTAATCTCCCAGGGAAGACTAACCCTCTAGGGATCCTTTGAAAAACAGCCCTTAGCATGTATTATAGCCATTTTCACCTGCATGACATTCATGAAGATGGCTGTTGCCATTGATCCAGGTCATGGGTTCAGGCCATTTGCTCGACCTTCTAGATGCAAACTCCAGTCTTACACTCAGCTTGATTACACAATGCTCAACTTCAGTCAATCCAAGCTTACGTACTCCTTGAAACATACATTCGAGTTCACTAACATCCACAAAAGCTTCTCCACCCCATGCCTATCTCATTCCTCTAGAGTTGAGGATGAATCTGATATCAATGCTAGGATTGAAATCATTGGTGGTTGTGCCACACCAAGAGTACGTACTATGGTTGTTGAGGTTGCCATAGCTATGGCCTCTGGCATCAATCCCGAGCCAGTCTCTAGTGGGCTTGGTGGGGCCTATTTTCTGCGCACTCGAAATGGTGATCCTATAGCCGTTGCAAAGCCCATAGATGAGGAACCTCTGGCATTCAATAATCCGAAAGGCTTCAGTGGCCGTACTTTTGGTCAACCAGGAATCAAACGCTCAATTAAGATAGGTGAAACTGGCCTGCGCGAATCCGCTGCTTATCTCCTTGACCATGGTGGATTTGCCGGTGTCCCTCCTACAATATTAGTCAAATTCTCTCATGTCAAATTTAATGTAAATAGTTCAGAACCAGTTCTGGCCCCGCTTTATAAGATCGCATCACTTCAACGTTTTGTAAATCACGATTCTGATGCGGGAGATTTGGGCCCTTCACGCTTCTCAGTCTCCTCTATACACCATATAGGGATACTAGATGTTAGACTGATGAATCTTGACAGACATGCTGGGAACATTCTAGTGAAGCAAGGGCAAGAGAGTTATGCCGCAGGAAAAGCTGAGCTAGTTCCCATAGATCATGGATTTTGCTTACCTGAATCACTTGACAATCCATATTTTGAGTGGTTGCATTGGCCACAAGCCTCTATACCCTTCTCGGAGTCTGAAGTTGAATACATATCCAGTCTGGATCCATTTAAAGATGCAGAGCTGCTAAGAGTTGAACTTCCAGCAATTAGGGAGTCCTCCATTCGGATTCTTGTGCTTTGCACAATCTTTTTGAAGCAAGCAATGGATTATGGGTTTTGCCTTGCTGATATAGGTGAAATGATGACTAGAGAGTTTCAAGGAGAAGAAGAGAATTGGAGTGCATTCGAGAATATCTGTATGAATGCCAGGGCTAGCTTGAACTGTGGAAGAAGTGATGATATTGTCTGCAGTGATCATGATGAAGACGAAATTTGTGAGATTTTCCAATTTGATGAAAATGAATATGGCCCCAATCAGGTTTTAGATTTTCCTCAGAACTTACAGAATTTTCCGGCAATAAGTGGTAAGCCACCAAAAATTCCAAGATATTCATCACTGAGTATATTAGATGACTCTACGATGTTTCCTTCGAATGAAAATGAGAATTGTCAAGATTTGAGCACTGGATGGGATGATGATGCAAATGAGGATGAGAATTCCAAGGCAGGTCGCTTCATGAGAAGTGTGAGTTTCCCCGCTCCAAAATATAGCCATGATGCTGAAGGAATTTCTTTCGGGGAAATGAATGATCAGGAATGGGTATTATTCTTGGATCGTTTTGAAAAACTTCTGCCAGAGGCTTTTAAGGGAAGAAAATCCATAGGATTGCCAAAGCTAAGGTTGGGATCCTCTTGTGAATTTTGAAGAACATTTGAAGTGCAAGAACTGCCTGTAAGTAGCATCAGTTACTGTATGCTAACCCCTAGATCACAATCGTAGGATGTAGATAAAATTTTAGCACGAGAGGAAAAGCGATGGTAAAGCTGCCATCCTTTCCATCTCCACCCTTTTCACCTTTTTCTCCTTCATTTACAACTTTTCTTTTTCATTTTATCTTCTGTTTCTTTATAATCTTAGGAGTTGTATACTAGTGTAAAGGATTTGCCTTTTTATGAATGATCTTGTAATCGCAGTCTCGAATTGTAGGCATTGATCCTGATGATTAATTGGTTTAAATATGTATTAATGATTGTGTGCAGTATTCCATCTTATCAACCTTATAGAAGAACAACAATCTCTGTTGCTATCGATGTGGTTTGATGATTTATGTTATATGTGTTGAAAACTTTTCTGCGTTTAAACATTAGGAAGGCGGTATTTTTCATTTTCATAGTGAAGTTCATTCAGGTAGAGAAATTCCATTTGAAGTTTTCAGGGATTTTGGTAATGCTTTCGTCAATATTGGCTCAGTTTCTTTGGTAATACTTGCGCTCATGTCATGTCAGGCCGCGTCTATGGTGTTGATTGAAGTCCCGCAATGAGGATGATCGGAACTCTCGTCTAGACCTTTTATCTTCAGTTGTGTTGCTCCTACTGAAATAGGGATATTGAAAACTTTACATTTATTCAAGTGACTGCAAACTTGTAATTAAAATCTTCTTAAAAAATATATTAAGGAATACTACAAAAGGAAAACATGGTTTTATTCTTCTCTGTGATTTCCAACTCCCTATACAACATTTAATACCAGTTGCACATTTCCTTGTGTTTGGAGACAATTATTTTATAAGAAATTCCAAAAGTTATGGAAGTACATCCATACTTGCGAAGAAAAGTAATCTTGAAGCTGCTTTCCTGTCCTAATACTCATTTTTAACAGTTTCAAAACCATCTGTTGAATCCAGTTGTGAAACCCACAACTTATTTCACAGCAGTGGCTTCAATTTCTTCTTCATCTTCAGCATTTTTAGGTCTTTAACTTTCGTGTTTTCCGCCACCAAATTGAAGGATCCAACTTTCGGAGTCGTTTCAGGAGGAGTAGGACCATTCCCATAGAAGAAAGAAAAACTCAAATTCAAAGATGATTTGTGCTTGTCCAGAGCAATTGGGCAGGTTTTTCTTCTCTTGGGCTCTCGAATTGTTTCTGGGTTTTCTTCTTCCTCTTCTCCGCAGTGTGCGGCGGCGGGAGGTGGTGGATCTTTGGCCGTGATCCGGATTCTTGATGTGGCCTGAGCTTGTATTGATTGTTGTTTGTTGTGCATTTTTCTCTTCCATTTTCGGGTTCACGGGGAAAGAGACTGAGCAGACCACGACTACGGAGTAAAAGAATTGAATTAAGCTATTTGTACTCTCTTCTTTACCCGACCCCACTTGCCCTCTCACATGGAGCTTGGGTCCCATGTCCAATAAATGTGT
>CAIGRQ010112642.1:0-15370 GCA_903798375.1 Fraxinus sp. D2006-0159 | reverse complement strand
GCTTTATTGTTGAATTTAAGTTAACGAATTTTGTTCCGTACGACTCTTTTAAATAAAAAAGTGAATTGTCTGCTACGATTTAAGAGTCCAAATTTTGAAGTTCACCTTATGCCCCGTGAAATACAGGTATGACACTGGACAGTATAGAAGGAATGGAACCAACCCCACGACTCAAATTAATGAATTTATTAATGAGGTAATTAGAACAATTTTGACCCCAATGAATTTGCTAATCAATTAATTAGCACAATCTTACCCTTAAATAAATGCCCTAAAATAAGAAAGAAGCCTTGCACCTTCTCTTGCATAAGAACGATTTCTATGTTCCTTGCANTTAATGAGGTAATTAGAACAATTTTGACCCCAATGAATTTGCTAATCAATTAATTAGCACAATCTTACCCTTAAATAAATGCCCTAAAATAAGAAAGAAGCCTTGCACCTTCTCTTGCATAAGAACGATTTCTATGTTCCTTGCATTTGTAAGAACATTTCAACACGTCAAGAGAAGAAAATCTAAAATAAATTTATTTCCACCGTTTGCTTTATGTTCTTGGAATTCTTGATCGCTATTTCAAGCCTCTCATTAAGGTACTAGATTAGTTAATTTATTTTATGGTATAAATGTTAATTAACATTGATTAGTTAATTAACATTGATTCACGTTATATTTTATGGTATAAATGGACATGTGCTTCTGTTCAATAATGAATATCACTACATGTTTGATAATTCGATAAATGAATTAAGCATAAAGGAGAGTTTAAGCATTTAAGCATGAATTGAATAGTAATATATGTCGTCAATGACCAAAATAATAATAATAATTATTATATGAATGAGAGTATACTTGAGGTATCCTTTTAAAGCAGGATAATACGTTGCTAAGTAATTTTGAAATTTATTTGAACTTGTCGTGACTAACGGCCTAATATCATAAAAATACAATAGAAACTTGAAATCTTAATCTAAGATGTTCTATTTGAAGTATCAATTAATCTTAACATCTATGTTTTGGTATACATTTTCCAAAGGCTGTTATAGAAATAATAATATATTAAAATTCAATGTGATAAAGTGCAATTTGCGTGTATATTTAATTTATGTAAAATTGGCAACCAAACAAACCCAAGATGTCAGCCTGTTTTTCACTAGTGGAATACCTTCTTGACATGCTGATTTTCTGCATGTAATCTATATGGTCTTGTAATATAAATATTTTAATATCATATTGTTGAATAACTAAATAGTCAAAGAGAAAAATTGAATAGCTTGATACTAAGGATATGTCCAGATAGTTTAAAAAATATATGTATATACTGAAATTTCTAAATGAATGGTAATGAATTAGGACTTTTGGCACGTGATTTCGTGGGTGGTTTAAGGACACATCCACTTGCCATTTTAAAAGTAAATTGCTAGGATTCAAGGTAAGTAAACACACCCCTTATTTTCATGTGTATGCCATATGATTAAATTTATAAACATGTTACTTAAATGTCCTTAAATGAACATGATATTTGATCATTACTTTTTATAACATATTCATACATGACAATGCATTCATAAGTATACATGAAGTTTCAAAAAAATAAAAAGTTTTCAAATATCAATGAGTCAACGACTATTTCATAAACATACAGATATGCATCCCGAATATTTAATTACAAGGTGTATATCTATGTCATGAAAGGTGCGAGTGAAAATGGGAAGTTGGAGACCGGTGCACCCGACCAATGTTCAATGATAATGTTAATATTAATCACTTTATGGTACTGTCGGTACGACAAATCGGGTTCCAAATAATAATTGCCCATTACATTTTGATTGTTTAGGCTATACACCAAGTAAACTCACAATGTTAATGTTAAGTTTTTAAAGAAATTGAAGAAAAGATTATACATATTCAGAAATGTTTTTTATTTTAGAGTAATTCACATGCATATCATAAGCATACATCATATGCATGAGATTTGCTCATTCCACATTATCCCTCATTTTTCAGATGAAGACAAGATGATTCGAGATGACGACTTGTGGTAGCACGGACTTAGTATTATCACATTTAAATATTGAATTCGTTTTGTAAATTAAGTTAACATTCAACTTAATTGTTATACATTTTTATTAAGCACAAATTATTTTAAAATAATAAGTCATTGATGTTTATTATATAAAAGACAAATTAAATCGTCTTTCCGCATTTATAATTTTAAAAGAAATTAAATAATAATACATCCTGATCTAAGTATCTAGATTTGGGGTGTCAGATCAATATCATTTCATTTCATCCTTCAGTGATAGCTTTTCTATTGTTCCACTCATTGTCTTAAATCTTACAGATTTCAAAGCTTTCTAAGCTGTAACAGAATTTTCGTAGTCTGCTTTGTTCAAAAATATTCCCTTAGATGGCATCAATTAGTTAATGGTAAAATTCGAATTTACAGATCCTCTTACCTAATTATGATATTTTGGGAGGGAAACATTTGAATTGCATGCTTTACTCTTAAAAGTGGGGATATTTATAGATTTTCCTCTTCAAAGTTGCATTGCCTCCACTTTGCTTGGGTCAGTTGAACATCCTTTTTGACTGATTACATGGCCTAAGTACTCAACCTGTAGCTGTCCAAAATTGCACTTAGACCATTTGCCATACAATTGGTGCTTCTGTAATATCTCCAGTACATTGTTAAGATGGTGGCAATGGGTTGACAAGACATAGCTGTATACCAGTATATCATTAAAAATAAAATAAATAAAAATAAATAAAGCACATAGCTCCTTAATTGGTCATTGAACACTTCATTCATAAGGCTTTGAAAGGTAGCGGGTGCATTAGTGAGACCGAAGGGCATCACCTTGAATTGAGTTCATCTAGTAATTCATCAATGAGTGGGTATGGGAAATTTATCCTTGATTTTTAGATTATTTAACTGCATATAGTCTACACAAAACCTCCATGACCCATCCATTTTTCTTTGACTAGGAGGACTGAAGAGGCAAATGGATAGTAGCTGGATTGTATGATTCCACTATCTAGCATTTCTTTGACTGACTTCTCTATTTTCGTCTTCTGGATGAAATGGCATCTATATGGCTTTATTATGAATGATTGAGCTCCTTCTTTTAGTGGAATATAGTGGTCATGTGACCTAGAAGAAGGTAGACCTTATCCTGACTTAATGTTGTGGTGCTTCATCCTCAATTCTACTTCCTCATGGTCATACTTGAACTTGACATATCCTAACCCCTGTGCCCCCAAGTTTAAGAGTCCTTAGCTTGTACCAAAATTCCCGATCACGTACACACTCCACATCATTAGTTGGCATACAGCTTTACTCTCCAGTTTGTCCCATTGGCCACTCTGTCATGGTTCTGGACTTCTGGTTTCATTAGTAGCATAATTTAGTTCTCTAACTAGCCTTTCATCTATAATACTATGAATACTCCCACCATCTATCAAGATAGAGATCTTCATTCCCTTGATTATTCCAAGGACTGTAAAATTGTCTTATGATTTATACTTCCAGCCAAAACACTAATAGAGATCTCCATTATCTCATCACCCTCTTGTTCACCTTCTGATTCAAATTATTTGTCTTCCTTTGGCCCACTCTCATCGTCCTCATCTATCAACATAAAATTCAGGGACCTATTTTTGCAGACATGCCCTATGGTATATTACTCATCAAATTTGCAACAAAGCCCCAGGTTTCTTTTGGTTTGGAAGTCAGTGGGCATGATGGTCTAGTAATTGTTTTGTGATTTATTGAATTTGGGCTATGGTTCATTTGGTTTTGTTTCGTCATGAGGTTTTGAAGGGTGAGAATTCTATTTGTTATAGTTTGGTGGGATGTTTTTCGGTTTTTGGAATCTGTTAATGGCTAGGATGGTTAATTCTTGAAGGCAGGCAATTTCAGAGGCCTTGGATAAGGTATTTGGTTTCATCATTATGACCATGTACTTCATCTCTCCTTTTAATCCACTTGTAAACACGGATATGTAGTATGACTCTGGAACATGAAGCAGTGCTAACATAACGTGGGACTTCAGCTATTCAAACCTCTCTTGGTATTCATCCATTGAGCCCAATTGTTTAATCTTGCTAAATGATTCAATCGCTTCCTCCCCCAGTGATTTCTGAAAAGCTCCTTCAGATCTACTCAGAGAATAAGCCCAAGTCTATATTAGGATGGCTAGCAAGGAAGCCATCTAACCCTATGTCTGCCTTGTCCTTGAAGTACATCTTCGCAATCCCCATTTTCAGTCATTAGGGACTTGATGAAGTTGGAAAGACTTCATGGCTTTCCTCTGCCATTCCCCAGGTTCATCTTCCCAAAACTGTGGGAAATCAATCTTACGTAGTTTAGTACTTCCTCTTATCTCACCTTTAGCATGACTACTATTCTCGTGACAACTAGCACCTTGTGTAGATAACACACTATCAGATCTCAAGTTGATAATAGATCCTTCTACCTTTTTATTCTTTTTTGAAATGTTACATCTTGGCCATCATAGCCACCCATTTTTCATACTTTTGGTTCATAACTAACACAACATCCTCAATTTTTTCTCGTCTATGATAAAAGTACCTAAAGAGTTGATCTGAGGACTCCATCTTGGTCTCTAATCTGCAGATAACAGCTCTAAAGCTGTACCTAAATTAGTCCAGTTTCTTCAAGTGCTCATCTACAACTTTTGCTCGTGTCCATGGCTCCAGTAATTACCCAATCTAATACACCTTCTCTGATACCACATTGCTATGGGAGAAACCTCAATTTTGCAGCTCACCCCCACAACTAATCAAGAATTAAAGCTTCTTCAGCTGAACAAGCTGACTGTAGGCTCTAATTAAAAAGAAAAGTAGAACTGAGGATGATAAAATGAATAAAATAAGAAGGGAAGAGAGTGAATATAATAATGCTATTTGTACATAAGAAGTTACATAATATTTACATAAAAATGAGGTATCAAAAGAGAGTGGAAAAGGTTTTATTTATTTATTTATTTTTTGGTTAAAGAAATTCTGAGTTAATTATATCTCACAATATCATTTGTATGTAAATCATTATATAAAGCATTATCTACATGTAACACAACACATATATATATATAACGTAAAGAAAAACGTTTTTTAAACTATTATACCTTATTTAGCCCCTATTTGGTGGGGGACTAAATCATATTTTTTTTGTATATTTTGATAGAAATTGATGAAATGTATGATTGAAAAGTTGTGGGTCCAAAAAAATATATGGTTAAAACTAATTGTTGATTTTGACTTAATTCTATCAAACATGGGCTTATTACATAAACTTTAAAACGGTGTCGTTTCCATTCAATTCTCAATTAGCTTCAGTTAATGCTTTCCTTCCTTTCCCACCTGTTTCTACTTCCTCTTTTGCCCCGTTCGCTTTCACTTCGTTTATATACCATTCAACTGTTAGAAAATTTACAAGAAATCACAGGAATTTATTAAGAAATAATCAACAATTCGATCATATAAATTCCGTGAGTTTTCCTCTTGAATTCTACTTTCTTCAAATTTCAAAGTTTCATTATTTGTATCTACAAGGTTATGAAGATGTTTCGTGTGTTTTTAATAATCTCAATTTTTCTGAGGTATGAAGTTGATTGATTTTTCTGGTGATAAATTTTTTTTTTTTTGTAATCTTGTATGTTATGATTATTCAATAAAGGTCATGGAAGTTTTATATAATGAACAGGAAAATGTTTAGGGTTGTTAAAAATTGAGTTATTTTTTGAAACTGAATAGTCAATAATCTCTGTAAGCATGTTTGGTTGTGATTAGAACTTAAAAAGTATAATCAAATTTACTTTTTAAATTAATTATTATTCCAAATCTCATTTTAAAAATTACTGTCTTATAATAACAAATTAAGCAATATACATTTTGAAGCCACCTTATATGATTCGGTTCCTTAGGTTTACCATCATTTAATAGGGATAAGGGAATAAATGATACAATGATATGGAGACTCATTTGGTGGCATCATTGATGATTAATTGGGCTGAAATTGAGTCATCTATATTGCATTATAGTTAGATTTATAAACTGCACATTTTGTATTGACAGGATTTGAAGTTGCATAGTAAATCGGGATAGTACCTTGAAGAAAGGTTATGCCTATGCTTGGAACCTAATTTTTTAGTTTTACGACTAATTAAGAGGACTTATAATTTATGTAAATACTTAGTCGTCATATTCCTCAATATTATAGTGATTGGATAATTTTAGGTAGCACCAAAGAAAATCCCAGAAAAGAAAGCAATTAAAGGGAAAAAACCTTCTTATTGGATTGGGCTACACTTGTGAGCACAACTAGGGTAATGTGTTGGAAGAGGACTTCTACAAATTGATACTTGTGTAGTGTATAGAGGGGGATATATTTAACTTATCTATGGGTTATATTGTTCTGATTTGTTTGTCTTCTACAGGGTAGCGATTAGGAAAATACCGCCCCTTGTCTTCTTCTGATATGCTGCAATTCGTGGTCTAGTGGTGATACTACTTAATAGTGTGCCCTTCGATACCTAGGTGGGGGATACTTAATGGGTTGATATGCACAACTTCTACTTTCCATTGTTCATGGATACCGAACTATCGGGGTATGTAATCCCGTTCCATGCCCTAGCTTTCTCAAAGTGTTTGCATTGGCCAAGCACATTGCATCGTTTAATAAGAGATGGGGTTTTACATCGTTAACTATTGACCTGTCAATGGAAAATGACAACCGCTAAAGAACCTCACATCTATCTTTTTCTTAGATTTTGAGATTATGTACATAAAAGAAATAGAGGGGTTCAAATCTTGTGTAACAAGAACAGAGGTACAGGGTTTCGATCATTACTTCAATGCAATTACGGGTTTGAACGGGTCGAGCAAATCGAACATCCTCGATTAAATTTGATTTGTTTTAGGTATCACAAATTTACAGTAAGTTAGGGCTTCTAATTTGCAGGAGTTGGCGTACAAGCAAGGCCAAGCTGGAATTACCAAGGCTACTATTTCTGTAGTTTTTGATAATTGGGGCCAGAGCCTCTCACATAGCTAAAAGGTAAGAAAAAAAATGTTTTGTAACTATTAACACTTATTTAAAGTTTAGGAAGGATGTATTCAATTTGAACTTTTAAGATTTTTTCGAGATTTAAAAAGTTTAGGAATATTCAATATTAACTTTTTGATACTCTATAAAAGTATTGGTTTATTCAATCGAGACTTTTATAGACTTTTGAAAAGCCTTTAAAAGTCACGATGTATTCAATTAAAACTTTTTAGATTTCTCTATAACGTTTTAGAGTATTCAAATTGTTAATGACTTTTAAAAAGTTTTATAAAAGTTTCTAAGATATTAACTTTTAAGTAGAAAGTACTAAAATAAAATATCAAAATTTGTGATGCATTCTTCACAATATTTTGGGAGACTTTCACCAAAAATAAAAAATTAATGTATTTTTTGTTCCTTTCAATATTTTTCTTTCTTTTTCCCTTCTACGAACGTTAGAGTCATAATTAATAATTACTCTCTCTCTCTCTCTCTCTTATTTTTTTATCTATATTTTGTATGTAACTAAAGATTCTTATAATTTCTTTTTTCCTTTTTCATCATTTTTATTAAAAATATTTATTTGCAATTAAAAATTACAAGATGTTATATAAAACGACTATTTCATAATTAAACTTAAACATATTGATTTCATGTTTACCCTAAAATACGTCATATTAATAATACTGAATATTAAATTTTTATTTACTTTTTATGAAAAAAAATAATGCAATATATATTATAGTAAGCATGTGCATTGCACGTCTTATGTATCGGATAAATAATATGCATAATGTTTTGAAGTACTAATACTTTGAAAGTAGTTAAAAGTAATTGATACTGTTAAAAGGAAAAATTAATATTATTAAAAATAATATACGTGAATTTTTTTTTTTTTTTATAAAATTACGTATATAATGTGAAAATATTGAATAAACTGAAAAACCTATAACACCCAAACTCCTTGTTAAACATAGATTTTAAGACAGTCCATAATTGATAAATTCTTGAGCGTAACTTCTTCCTATTTGTATTTGTCATTACTTAAACATACTCAAAATAAAACATTATTAAAATTTCATAGTCTCAATAATAGTACAGATGTGGATCATATCAACAAATTGCACTTCCAAACACACCAATTATTATATCAAAGGGATTAAAAATTATTTCTACTTGAAAGATTAATATAACAACACAAAAAAGTAGCTTCTTTGCACAAGTAGTTGAGCCCAAAGCTCCACTAAAAGAACACCCTTCTTTGCTCAAAAATCTCTCAAAGAAAATGAGTGAGAATGTAAGAAGAGAAGATGAGAGAATTGTGATTTTTGTGTTGGTGATGAATGACCAAGGAATGATCCTATAAGTAATTTAAAATAAAGAGGTGTCATAAACACATGAAATTTCTACCTTTCATTTTTTAAACCTCCAACCTTTTCACTACTCTAACTTCCAAAACCTACAAACCTATTAAAAGAAAATATAATGAATGAATTTAATATATTAAAATGCACCAACAATATTAAATTCTCCAACCCCAAAAGTAGCCACAATGCCACAATTTGCTCGAATTTCCAATATCCATATTCTCCCCTTCTTGGTAATTTCTCCCAAGGGTACTTTTCAATTTCAATTCTCTGTTCATGTTCTTAATTTTTAATTTATATATACATATCTGTATATTTTATATTAAGATTTAATAAAAATTGGTAGAAATACTTTAATTTTTATTTCTTTGATTGCGACGGTTGGCGGTGCGATAATCTATGACAGGAAGAATCTTGGATGCTCTTTTTGTGGTGTGCCCTTATATGTTAAAAGAATTCAAAAGTGAACTTAAGGATGAGCCGTTTTGCAGAAAAATAGTCACAGTAGCATGTATTTCAGTTTTTCGTGAATTACAATTTACCTTGACATTGTAAAAAATTTCAGCCAACCCTTACTTTTATTCTTGCAGTAGTATTTTGACCTCAACTTCTCATGTATTAATACTTATTTGCACCTTTAATTTGAGTTTATGCTGTTACATGTATGCAACAGATTGTGATTACACAAGTTATGTGAACTGCATTAATATGAATCTTTTATGCCGAGAAGTACTGGTTTATAAATAATGTTCAGTAAACATATATAAATAATTGATGGTCATACTATAGTTTGATGTTGATGTTTTATTAAATCTTGTAACTTTCTTTTCAATAATTTTACATGTACGTATTTTATAATTAATTTATTAATATTTTTAAATTCTCATCCAGCTAATTACTTGTATTTTTTAATTATAGTAATGAAAATCGCCTTTGCTTTAATATAGCTACAGGATTAATGAAGAAAAGAAAGAAAGGGAAATGTGAATGCCAATTGCTACACTGACATACTTAATTTTCTTTGTGAGTTTATATTTTTGTTCTGGAATTGAAAAAATATCATCTTTTTTTCCTATTTCACTTATTTCGTTATTTTTATCTTGAATTTATGGCCTGCAGTTGATAGGAAAATAGTGATATCCTCAAATCCTCGAAATGAGAAAAATTTACATGATTATAATGAGGATTGTACTATAGTTGCTATATTGGTTTTTATAAAATTAGGAGATACTGTTTGGACCAATATCTCCGTCCATTCTTGCGTTTATCAAGATATTGTTTTCTACAATGACAAATTTTTTGTCGCAGATTATCATGGAGTTGTATAGTTTGTGACTCTGATGATGCCAATGGCTCAAAAGCAACGGTTATTGCCCCTGCTCCAATTGATACCAGTGATACATATTAGAAGTATCTAGTCGAATAATGAGGACATATTCTGCTTGTTTCTCGTTTCTGAAAGGGTTCTTTATTTGGTGATGATGTTGTAGATGTAGAAGAAGATGATGTTGACGATGAGGAAGAGGATGATGATAATGAGGACAGGGGTGATGTTGATGGTAATGATAATGTTGATGAGGTGGAGGTTGAGGTTGAGGCTAGATGAATGTCACGAGGAGGGGAATAATTATGCATATAGATTAACTGAAGTGGCTAGTTTAGGAAATCAAGCATTGTTCTTATGTAGTAATGTTTCCACATTAATTGCCTCGTCAGAATGTATCAAACCAAATTGCATATACTTTATAGATGATAATTGTGAGCTATATTTCAGTGGACCAGGCAGAAGAGGCCATGACATGGGAATCTTTATTATGAAACCATTCAACTAAATTATGCCGGAGAATCTCGTAGTAAGATTTCACCTCCATTATGGTACACTTGATTTTCAATAAGTACTTGTTATGAAACCATTCAATTAAATTATGTCGGAGAATCTCGTAGTAATATTTCACCTCCATTATGGTACACTTGATTTTCAATAAGTAATTGAATTTTCTGCTTGTCATTTAAATTATTTCTTTCAGTGTTGACTGGAAGCAAGTATGTACTAGTTCTCTTCGATTGTTGTTCATTTAGTTTGAGACATATTGACTGGATGTGTATGTTGGAAAAGTTATAGTCAAGCTTAAAATTAGTTATAAGGAATAGGATTGAACAACGAAACTGTTAAACAACAAAATCAAACCTAAACTACTTTTTTGAAATCGTTGGTTTGGGTCCACATGGATCCATCAGATCTTTGGTTTTGAACCGAACCAAACCAGACCTTTTCAAAGTGGTTTGGTTTATATTTCAATTTTTGCAAACTGTTTACCAAAAAATCTTAACAAAAATTAATCTAATTTATTCCCACCTTAGTTATACTTAATACCTAAATAGACAATTATACATTCCAATTCATCCAAATATCTAGCGATCACCACAACTGTGAATGTAAAACTCTCAAATTGGGTGAAGTATTGAACAATTACTACTAAACAATATTTATCGATCACCCATTATAACTGAGTGGACAATTAAATCTAGATTTTAATTCAAACTTAACGCATTTCTTTTCCTTCTACTAATAGTTTTTCGAGATGTGCCTAAATTTTCACGTCGGCTGATTTTCTTATTTTTCATTAATTATTTGCTATATCTTTATTGGTAGTTATGTTGTTTTGTTTTAATTATTTTCGGCCTCCTTTAAATTTTAGCTAACAGCATTTTTAGTTAATTTGTGCCTTAATTTACTAATTAGGTCACTCGATTAATTATTTACATTTTAACTTAATTTCTAAATTTTAATGTTAAATGTTAGAATGATTTGGTTGATTACTTAAATGGTCGTTTTAAAGATTTGACCAATGAATCTTTAGATATATTACTTTGGTGAAAATTAAATACAAATCAATAGAAGATTGCCCTTCAAATTGCTAAAAATGTGCTAATTATTCAAATATCAACAATTGTTTATGAATCTACATTCCCTATTAGTGGTCGATTTCTTAATTCCTTTAGGTCGAGTGCAAATACGATTGAGATGGTGATTTATCCTAAAAATTAGTTGCATAATGACAAGGAACCTACATGAATTCGTCAATATTGAGTTGGATGAAGTACAAGCATTGAATGATTCACAAAGAGTTATATTAGGTATTAATGTATTTGATCTTTTTATTAATTTTCTTTTATTAGTTGTTTTATATCATTTAAGTATAATCGATGAATTTATGTACTATATTCTTATCTTTATGGAGAGAATGAATCATGTGCTACAATTGCACATATTGATCCAATTAGAATCGACTAAGAGGTTAAAATGTTTCTATTATGTTGTTTCATTATAATGATTACAATTATAGAACTTCATTTGTTATATTTTCAATAATATAATTTATGTTTTAACATGAAATTTTAGATTAATATTTATGATTTAACTTATTTGATATATATATATATATTAATTTTTTCTTTGTTAAATTGTGGTTTTAAACCAAACCAAACTGAAAAAAATGGTTTGGTTTGATTTGATTTGGTTTAGAAATCAATGGTTTGGTTTACTTTGAAAATTTGTTTCAAATCGTCCAAATTGAACCTCACTCCTAATAAGGAATTTGAGACTAACACTTATATTTCGCCATGTTTGAAGTCTTCAATCCTGTATTTACTTCTAATCTCATAACAAAAAGGGTTGCTTTTTATCATCACATTTATGAACAAAGCAATCTCAATTTTTTAGGGATTTTATGAATAAACGTGTATTTTTCAAATAAGACAATTGGCATGAGATTGTGATTCTCGGTATTGTTGAAACAAAATTAAGGTGCATGCAGTTATATTTTTTACATGCTTTCCTGAAATACTAGTTCAAATAAAATAATTGGCATGAGATTGTTATTGATGATTTATTGTGCAACCACAATAAAATGGTAAAAATCAACTTGCTGCGTAGGTAATACACTGATCGAGTATGCAATTTCCCTTTTTTGTTCATATTTCTCGAAGGGTAGGTGAAGTTATGAAAATCAAGTTGGAAAATAATAATAATAATAATAATAATAAAATCCCTACCCCCTCTCAACAAGTTAACTACTATACTGGAAGAACAAATGCATCATTTCTACAAATAGTTTCAAAGAAAATAGATGAATACTCATTTAAGCAAAAAATTTGCATAAAACATAAAATGTTAATTATTTTACTATAAACTAAATCAATACAAGTTTTAATTTATTTATTTTTTTAAAAAAGGATACTGTTCTAGAGTACAAATATGAAAAGGGCGCGAAAGTATTTGGGTGGGATCAACAAGAAATTCCGATAAATGAATTATTATAGAAGCACAATTAAAACAATTAAGAATGTTCTTTAGCAATCGACTAGAATTAATATCAAAGTATTTCTACCTGATGCTACCAAAAACTTGTACCTGAATGAGCTCGAACTGGATGGTTGAACTCCGCACAATCTGATCTTCAATACCTGAAATAAATGCGTCGATGTGTGTTCTCATCATCCATCCGATACTTAAGTCAGAATGTAAAATTGTGCAAAAGATTATATGCTGAAATATTATTAAAAACGTACCTGAATAATGAAACTGGACTGTATTTATAGATGTTGAAAGTGCAGTCCTAAAACGACTCAAGTACATGTAGTTCTCCTAGTTTACTTAGGGTGTTTGTTTTATGTTAGAAGTGAACAATTTGAATTAGGGTTAAATTCGTAATAAGTTAGGAGTTTGTGTTCAAATAGAATTAGCATTCTTAGGGAACGTGCAATAGGGCCAAGGGGACATGTGTGTGCTCTTTTTAACCATCTATTTGGAAGTTTTTTTTTTTTTTTTTTTTCATCAATGTTGTGTATGCCACATTATCAACTTGATTGTAAAATATGGATTGTAACACATAAGATTGCCTTTAAATAAGATTAAACAAGCAATAAATTTTTTTACTGTGTCACCAGCAAAAAAACAAGCATTTAACAATTTGTGCGCAGAATATGACTTACAAGAGAAACCATTTGCCACTGATGTAACACATAGATGGAACTCTACATATCTTATGTTATAGTCATGTGAAAATGATGATAAAGTTATTTCATTTATATTATAATGGTAGGCATACATATAAACCCCAACATAATTTGAAAGATTGAGAATGGTATATTGCATTTTGTATGAAAAAAATTTAAAAAACTTTTTTCGATACCATAAAGGAATGTAACGGTTTTTATTATTCTACATTTTCACTTGTTTTAAAACAGTTTTTCTACATTTCACACACATTTCATAAATATAGGAATTTGTCAACTTTTGTTGATATAGCATATTCTATGGAGTTAAAATTTCGTAAATATTGGGAACACTAGCCCTCATTATTTCTTTAAGCTTCGCTAATTGACCATTGAAATAATTTAACAGGCACAAAAACTATTATAAAGGGAATTTCAAATTTCATGAATTTGAAATTATCACATGTACATATAAAATCTATGTTATGTGAATTGTATAACTATAATGCTAAAAAGGGGGTCAAAGCAGTTCTACTCTCCAAAATTATTTTTCAAAAAATATTTCAACAAATTCAGATAATATATAGAATTATTTGAACACCAACACAAGTGTTTCCTTAGTTAGTTATAGGTCATCAATATTTAAAGCGATAGATGTAAGTGGTACAAATATTGAAACTCTCTCAAAGCTAGCTAGGTATATTACAGAAATTTAGTTTTCTACCATGGTAGAGGTGTAACGAAAGACAATTTTCAATTGTATCAAAAATTGCACAAGATCTACTAATACCTCCGATGTCTACGGTAGCATCAAATGATGAATTTAGTTTAGGTGGTTGAGTTTTATCAGACGAACGATCAAGATTAAAAAAAATATATGATGGGGGCTTAATATACTTGAAGGACTGAGACTGTGTGAAATTACGTATTCAAGAACAAATTGATACTATAATGGCCGGAGAGTTGTAGCAGATCCAAAGATAGGATATCATAAGTTTTCAAATTGATTAGTGTAAAAAAAAATACGTAATTTTGTAATTTATTTGTTTTAAGAAAAATTGTATACGAAATATTTTATTTGTATACAGTTTGAACTCTACTTACGTTGATTATAACCAATCTCAAACCCTAAAAAATAAGGAAAGTTGTAACTTATAAATTACATAAATTTTAAATTCTTTATAAAAAATTAAATTTTTTACGAATTAAAATAAAATGCAAGTCGTTCAGCTCGGCTCGAAAAGGCCTGAGACTAGAATTTTTGGCTGAGCAAAAGCTCAGTTCGACTCGGATAAAAAAAGCTCGAGCCCTTTTACTTGTGCTGAGCTCGAACTTCGAGTTTCAACCGGCAATCCCGTTCAATTCAATTTTTTTTTACATTCCTAATTCCACCTCGTGAACTACCTTCTTCTCACTCTCTCAACACAATCGTCCATGGCTTTGCCGACTGAACCCCCATCTTCCCCCTCTTCATTCTCTCTCCTCAACCCCACTTTCAGTAAGCTCTCAACTTTAAAGCCCACTTTCATCATTTGCAAATCCACCCAATTTCACGAACCCGAGCCCGGTTGAGCCGGACCCGCCGCCCTGACCCTATGCGACATTTTCCTCGAACACCATATCTCTCTAGAGGCTTCAACTGCAGTTCTCACAAAAAACGAGGAAACAAAGAAAAAGAAGAAAGAGAACGTATTTAAAGTTTCTTCGTATGTAATTCGTAGTCGTTACGGTTGTGGGTATAGACCTCCGAAGTAGATGTTCTGGGTTATGTGGACCTAGAAATGTACAATTTGGTATGATTTATTCTATTATAAAACATGTAACATTGAGATTTCTTTATTTATGTTCTGGGTTATGTGGACCTAGACATGGAATTTTGAAGTTTTGGCTTGTTCGATGTAGGTTTTTTTGAGAAGGGGACTTTATTTATTAAGCCTA